>CACVKI010138683.1:0-17681 GCA_902732785.1 Trichogramma evanescens | reverse complement strand
TGGAGTAAGTATGCTTGCGCGGGTGATATTTTTGTATGCTTGAGCCGTTTAAGGTAATTGCTCAGCATACTTTGACAAGAAAAGTCGCTATCATGGTACAGGAAAAGTTAGTTTTCTTGTGACAAGAAAAGTCAGTTTTCTTGCCACAAGAAGATCGATTTCTTGTCATAAGAAATCACTCTTCTTGTCACAAGAAAACTGTGTTTTCATGTCACATGATGTCGACTTTTCCGGTACTGGAATAATGATTTCGTTCAGTGTATATAATATATATCGCACAGCACAGTCGCGCACAAGTGGCACTGGCCGGGTTTATATGTGTGTATGTATAAATGTACATACATATATAGGACGCGAAACATCCCTACATTCGAACCTATATACTGTATAGAGAATGGAATCCGCGTGCTGTGTTTACATGCGCCTGGACTGAAAAGCTGTTTTAGTTTCCTGCTCGATAGCGTCGCGACTCCTACTACTACAAGACTCGTCGTAGTCCTTGTCGTTTACATATGTCGTCCTGCAGCTTACAACATATGTACGGTATAGTTAGTACGTTATAGTGCACACACCTTCTACGACGCAAGATTTTGTTGTACATGTACACGGCGTCGTGTAAACAGTTCCTAGCAACAGTTGCAAGCACAAGTGCGCTTATATAGTTACGCTACCTATACTTAATAATATAACAAAAATAAAGTAAATAAAGTTGCTGCAGTTTATCAAGTGTTGTGAGTGTATCGTATTTATTTGTATAATACATATCACGTGTCATTGTTTGTGTCTCGGAGCTGCGTGCACGGCTGCACAGTGCACTGCAACAACAGCAGAGCAAGAAAATAAATAAGCTCGTTCACCTTCCCTCGTGCTCCCATACATTATACTCCCATGCTCACCCGTGCACTTTTCAACTCAAGGTTAAGATAGAAAACGTCGACGAGAGAACGTGAAAATAATAATAAAAAAAAAGAAGGGAGAAATAAAAACTCAAAGTGCAGAAGTGGTGGAGTAGCGGTACTAGTGGTAAGAGATGCAAGCTTCGGGAGGAAAAGGATGATGCTGCCCCTCGTGACCATCAAGCAGCAGCAGCAACAGCAACAGCCGGTAAGTTCAACATATGCGAGTGTATGAGTGAGTTAGCAAAATGCGCGTGTGCGTGCGTGTGCATTGCACGGTAGAGAATGTGATTGAGAAGAAAAGAGGGGTGATATTCATTTGAGGGTGCACGAGTACTGCCGCGTATACACACACATATATACACACGCACACGCGTTTGGATAAAAATTAAGAGTGCAAGGTTATATGGAGTGCGTATCCTCTCCCTAATGTTCACGTACGTGTATAACCTTCCCTTGTATATAACATGCTAGCTTCCTTCGTGCTCGTCAATTTTTTATCGCGCACACGCACACACCAACACACATTACGTACATACATACACGGTCTGAGAAGCGAGAAGGGATGAGAGATGGTGAACGAGAGCTTTGTTTGATATCCGCTTGCTTCGGTGTGTGTGCGTGCGTGTGTGTGTTTGTGTGTACTCTTGGCGCGAGGGTTGCGCGCCTATATTGCGTTATACAGCAGAAGAGAGAGAAACACCGACGCACACTCGCTTACTACTATTATTATTATTATTATTTTCAGGATTTTAAATTGATATACTTTTGATAAAACTTGGATACAACCTCATTTCCTCCCTCGCTTTTCCTTCCGAAAAGTTATTACATCTAAATCAAAGTAATTACGATATACAGTACAGTATAATGAATTGAAACGAAGGCGCGCGCGCGCTCGACCGGTCTTCTGGACTCGAGTATATACTGCAGGACATAATAGGGCCACTCGAATGGAATGATAATTACTTACGCTTCGCAAGCTTACGGCATGCAAATTTTCGGGATTTTTATTTGCCAACTTGTCCTCGAGTGCTTCCTTACTCTCTCTGTTATATAGAAGCTTTCTCTGGCCAATCCAACGCCGTGATAAACGCACGTCCTGAACTTTTTTATTTCGCAAAATAATATCTAGCAAGCTTATATTTGCGCGAGCTTTCCACAACCCTCCCTCGAAGTTGGCGCGCTCGCGCGCAGCGCTCTTTCTCTTTATTTTGCACGCCTCGTGCGCTTTGGCAGTATATAAACAAACAAAAGCACGTGCGCCGAGAGAGCACGGGCGCAAACGCCTCTACATAATCCACCGTCTTGTTTTTCCTTTGACAGAGTGTGTGTATGTGATAGCAGTGGCAACGACGCTGCATGTACTCCTTTTACGCTCTTCCTCCTCTTCTTCTTCTTTTTTTTTTTATACATAATCGCAAAAGGTGTATAGGCCACACGTCGCAGAACGTTTTTTATGCATACACTCGAATAACGTTGTAACGAGTAAAATTGAGCCTGTAACCCGCGCGACTAAGTGTGCCTTTGATCAATTGAGAATTTGGTTAAGCTTCGTTAAACCATATGGCGGCTGGCGGAACATGTTGTACATTGTGTTATATATTTTCGAGCGAAGTTGGTAAACATCTATCGGTATTGTGTACATATAAGCGAGCACGAGACTGTACTGCGCGCAAGCACACGATTTTTGCGCGTCGTGTGTATGCATACAATAACAACGCGATTGTTGTGCACCGATAACGCGTGTGACGATCGAATTGATAACAAAAACAACTCCGGAAAAGTGAAAAATTCCAATCGCAGGTTTTTTTTCTGAAGGTTGTCACGAGTGAGATTGTGCGCATCAGCAAAAAAAGCCTCCGGATCGTTGTTTGTGGTACGTGCGCTATTTGCCTCGAAAAATCATTGGCAATGTTAGAAAAACTTCCGAGTTTTAAGATTATACATACGCGTTGTTGTTTTGCGTAGAATAATAAGAAATCGTGCAAAAAATAGCGCATCGATGTACATGTAGTTTTTGGAAAAGCAACGAGTCGAGAGCGAGTTGCGCGACTGAATTTACCAAGCGCCTAAGTAGCGTCGTAAAAATATATGAAACCGGCGAAACGCGCACGCCTTGCGTCTAATACGGCCACTCATAAGGGCCATTATATATATTATATAGAATCGCCCGAGCGTTGTAGGGCACTCTAGAGAGTATTAAGCTGTAAATATTACACCACATTTGATCGATCGAGCTCGAAACTTTTTTGTCTGGCCTCGCAGCCGCGCGAGATACAAACGCACTTAGCCGGCAAAGTTAATTTTTAATCATCATCGCTTTCGATATTTCACGCTTGCAAGGAACGATAATAATCCCACGTAATCTCTCCCGCGCGTCTTATATTGATTTCCGGAGCAGCTAAAAGAAAAGATCTCACCCGTCTGAGTCGAGATGCAATTAAAAACGACTCGAGATGCGAGGGATATAAAAAATTATCGTTCCGAACTTCATCGATCGAATGTGACGCGCGTTAAAGCGTTATCGTATACCTATATAGTACACAGCATAGAGAGGAAACGCAACAGGCCCTCCTCTCTTCGACCGGCACGTGACTCGTAGACTCGACATCGACGACTGTACACGTTCTTCTGTCAGTTCTCTTTCCTTCCTTCTCTTTTGCTCGCGTTAATTATACAAGCTGTAATTAAGTTACACTCGTTTCTCCGCGAGGTAAGCAGACAAAGTCGATTAAAAAAAAGAGAGGAGGCAGAAAAAAATCCCCACCCGCATATGAGGGACAGATATAGCGAGCGATGTGTACGAGACGTTTTAGCACCCTTTTGCTTTTACCGTGCGGTGAAATTTAAAACTCGACATCCGTATACAGATATAATATTCCAGGTAAAATCTTGTAGAAAGAGGATTTTACGTACAATAATGGCGCGCGTTCAAAGCTTATTGTCAATGCGAAATAGAGATGAAAGTCCGCGATGCTCCGTACTTTTTTTTGCTTCCTTTTCCGCGTAGCCGTGTTGTACAGGTCAGAGTTTACTGCAACTGACATCTCGTTTAAATCTCCCTCCTGACTATGATATCGAGGAAAAGGGTTGGCCACACCGCGTCAGCATTGACATTTAATCGCGTTTTCGGGTCTACCTGGTGCTTCACTGCAGCAGCAGCTCAGCCCCACACGCGGGATGGAACTAAAAATAATTTCGTTGTCGGCCCTCGCGTATGATACGGTTATAGGCTACTGTCTGGTCTCCTCTATCATCATATAATTCTTGGCAGCCAGAAATATTGCGCGCACCATGTTACAGAGTGATTGAATTTCGAGGCGGATCGATTCGAAATGTTTATCTCTTAAAATTATTCGACTTTTTTTTCTTCTTTCAAAGTTTATCGCCAACTCATGGGCCCAGACTCGTTCTTAATTTATTACTCTCCGATCGTAAATCCTCTGCGTAGTAACAAACGTAAAAAATCTCCCCCTTTTCATCGCGCGGCAAAGGATTTACATTTTAATAGTAACGCAAGTATACGATCTAAATCCATGAAAATTATAACGAGTTCGGCTGCTGCTGCATCCTGAAGCCGTATAGTACATGTACGGGAGGCAAAATATATACGCGTATCCCCATTCAGAACATAGGCAGGCATCGAGTGAGAGAGAGAGAGAGAGAGAGATCGTACGTACGATATACATATTACTCGCATATAGTAAAACCGAGCGCCGAAGAGGATTGAATGGCCGGAGAAGATCAGCGCGCGGCGCACACGGTTGACCCCCAAAGCGATACACGCGCACGATATATAAAGGCGGCGTGCACTAGGCCCTACAACATAGAGAAAGAGAAAGAGAGAGAGAGAGAGAGCATTTAGAAAGCGTATAGGTACATAGGCCGCCTGCTGCATGTATAGAGAGAGAGCGCGTCAGGGGGTGCGCTGCTGCTGCTGCCGCGGTATCCAAGGAGATCGCGAGAGTAGAGGGTGGTCGGCGGCTACGACGACGACGAGATGTGTACATGCGCAAAACCTAAAAGTACGTTTTGTCTCTATATAGATGTAGGCAGGCAGGTAGGGGTGGCGCACAGTCGACAGTGTACCATAGGTCTATACGTAGTGGTGGTAGTAGTAGACAGAGATGGAGAGAGAGAAAAGCGCCACTGCTGCCGCGTGATATATATAACGCATGATATAGGCTCTCGCGCTCGCTCTCTCTGTATGTATACAAAGCTCGTCGCACCATCGACAACGGCGATGCTGCTGCTGCTGCTGTCGCTACCGCTACTGCTACTCTCGATTACAAAGTTTTGCCGAAGTGCATAGAGAAAGAAAAAAGAGAAGAGCGAAAGAATTTTTAACTCGGCTAATAAGACGACAAATTTTCTCGTACGACAAAAAAGTGTGTGAGAAAAAGAAAGAAAGATCTCTTGCGAGTGAGTGTTGAGTGCGTCGACGACTTCTGTGCTTTGTTCGTTTTCGCGCGTTCTTTCATCGTCGTCGTAGGTGTCGCGCGACGTTGAATTAAAATCGATTCAAACTTAATCTCGCGCCTCGTAATATTCATCCGTGCGCAGTGAACGTTTGTGCGTTGGATTGTAATATATGTGAAAGTGTATAATTTTAATGTCACACACGTATCGAGTCGATTCCCGCGAAACGTCGGTGAATTAATATCCGCTGTTGCGTTGCAACGCGCGCGGTTTTTCACTATTATTATATATAGAAGCGCGCAACAAGCCGTATAGACCAGCAGCCTCGCGCGAAACCATAATAGTAGGGGGAAGCTCTCGTTGTATATACTGCTACTACTACTACAACTACTGCGTTAAAACAAGAAGAGAAAAAGAGAGAGAAGAATAGCAAATCTTGGCTTTAGCAGCACGAGGTTGTGCAGCTTTTCTCTCTCTTTCTATCTCTCTCTTTCTATACACAATACGAACGCGCGCGCGGGGGAAGTCGAGCGAGCGAGCGCGCGCGCATCAGCTTGGCTACTCGTCTCTCTCTCTCTCTACTACTACTCTGTCTCTGTGCTATAAGCTTGACTTTTCTCTCTGTGTGAGTGCGTGTGCCGTGTACTCGACTGCTGCTGCGCCGATTGTGCACCCGCGCGCCGTTTTGTAACATCGCGAATGATATGCTACTGCCGCTGCTCCGAGTGAAGAGGAGATATATACCGAGAGCCGACCTGTGCAGTCGCACGTGCTATTGTTGCAGCAGATAACGGAGCCGAACGCAGAGCGAGAGAGAGAGAGAGAGAGAAGTGCGTGTGTTGTGTTGTGTGCCACCCGAAACGACTTCTTTTTTTTTTATTTTCACCGGTTTTGTCATTTTTTTCGTCTGTTGATTCGCGCAACTATTTAGAGATATATGTGAAAGAAAAATGTCGAGGATCGACGAAAGAAAATGACGAATGTGCTTCGCTGTGACGACACTGAGTTGTGTTGAGTTTAATTTTTGACATATACTACTTGGAAGAAAAGAACGTGGAAAAGGAAAGAAAGAAAATAATAGAGAAAGAAGAGCTTATGAAGAAAATAGATTGAAACAGTTGGAATCATGGTGAGACGTTGAAAAATTCAGTATCATTATACGTCGTTCCTCATTAAATTTCGATGCTTGCGGGATAAGCCGATAGACGAGAGTTTATTTTCGCTTTTTGAGAAAAACAATCGAAATCATCGCGAATAATAAACGTGTTTTATTAGTTGATATTTTCATTTGCTATTTCGAACCGGCCGAGCCCTATTTTCCACTTCGTAATATGTGCAGCGAGCGCGTATTTAACTTGCACGTATACGCGCGCTCTCGTACATAGCTGCACAACGTGAAATGTTTCGCACTCTCGGATATCAGATTCTCGGAAAAATAATTCCGATGACCTGGATTTTACTTTACCTTTTTTTATTTTATTTCGTTCCCGAAGCTCGAATACTTTTGTCTAGCGGCTCATCTTTCAAACTCATTCGATGAATTTTTCTTTTTTTTTCTTTTTTTTTTATGTTGTAAACTTTTTTATGATGTAAAAGTATCATAGAGACCCTTCGATGGAAATGTAGATTGTTATATACTCGAAAGTATTACATAGACCGATTAAATTTTTGTCATTCTCATTTTTCTTTTCTTTTTTCCAATCATTTATTTATCGATCGAACGATATACGAAATAACTGCCATCATATTTCATGACTCCTTGCAACAAAGCTATAAGACAAAAAAGAAACGAAAAAGAAAAGGAAAATAAAAATTGTTTTGCAAAAATCCTTACGTTGAAAAATTAAAAATGCAACACGGTGCGTGTCCATTACACAATAGCTTGTGCTTGGCTCTCTAAATGAAAAGAAAAAATAAAAGAGAAAAATATAAAAAAGATGAAGCAAAAAAAGAAGGATGATTAAATATGTAGTAAACGTCCGTCGTTTCAGATATGGAAGTTAAACCAATACAACGAATTCCAATAAACCGAGCCGAGGCGCAAAATGAGAATTCGTTAACTATTAGGCTTCTCTATCTCTCTCGTTATTGTCGGGACTCTCAACATGTTAATCGTGGCAAATATCCGGGATATTGATGAAATATGTGAGTTTTATCAGAACTATATGCTTAAAAACACCTCCTACTTTGATATATATATCTCTCTCTCCTTGCTGTGCATAATTATATTATATAGTAATGATGAGTAATTATATTATATACGTTTTAACAATGGCCAACAGTATGAAACCCCTAATAAAGCCGTCTCTCAACCTCTCACTTTGTGTAGCTAATTACCATATTGAAATAGTTACTGTAGTTACTCTCGTATAATCGTTTTGGATATTTTATATTTAATATTATATTATTATTATATTGACGAAAATTGTCAACGACTGAAGACGAACAATTGCGATTGTAATCCTTGTCGAATATTTTTCATTGTAAATATTGTAACTGTGTGCTTATATATGATTTTTGTGTGCGAGCATGTGTATAACGATTATTTCTTGTGTATCTATTATTATACCTGCAACATCGTGACAGTGACTGATTTTGCAACGGTGATCATTCGAAAATCCAAGGTTTGCGATACTTTTTGTGCGTATCATCTTTTCAAGAAGTTTTTTGTTTGTGCATAAGAGTTTTTTTTATCCTTTTTATATTGAGTTTCAATGACTGAAAAGTTTGTGCTGTGCGTGTGTCGTCATATAGTTTCTCTCGAGAACAAAAAAACCATCATACTGAGACTCGCAGAGAAACCATTAAAATCTAAGTTGTGCTTGATTGATTTTCCCGCCTCTTAGCTCGCGTATAAAAGCTCTATCTAAATAATCTAAAGTCTTCGTTTCATCCCAATCCACTCGTTATAAAATATACGTAATCTTACGCTCTGTAAGTGACGCGAAATAAATCAATAACAATTAGCCGTACATCGTATGGTAGAATATCTAATTCGCTCTCTCGTGTCGCGCGCACGCCGATCACCAACGATGTCAAGCTGCTGCAAGCTCGAGAGCTTGGTAATTCTATTACTATTATTATTGTTACGAAGCTTCATCGTTTTAGCGAATTTACGCGGTATAATGAAGATATGCGCTGGTCCTTTCTCTGCTCTCTGTATATAATACACGTGGCGTTGAACTCGTCAAATCTTATCGATGCTGCAGACCACCACCACCAACACCACCACCACACTTTGTCAACGGTCCAGACTCCGTATACACGGCAACAACAATGTATAGACTGTAGGAGACAACAGGTCGATATTATATATCTATACACGTTTATTATACCTGCCGCTCGTTTGTTCGAGCCGATGTGTATTATATATATGCGAGCATAAAGGGTTTGTGTTTGCACGATACCCTCTCTCTGTGTGTGCATATGTGTCCGTGTGTAGGTGAGCGCGACAGCGAGAGGCAGGAGAGAGACTAGCGATGTGCTCGAGACCGAAATAGCTCGCTCCGTTTCATCGATTCTGCCTCAGCATCTATACGTGCTCTGTCTCTCTATCTCTCTCTCTCTCTCTCTCTCTCTCTCTTTACGTACCCAGAGAAATGCGCTTCCGGGTCATTCACACTGGAGAAACTACTACTCCGTGGCGTGCTGCTTCGAAGGGATATACGTCTCTCTTTTCGGGAACAAAACAGTTATTATCAAAACGTGCGCGCGCGCACACACACACACACACACACACGCGCGTATGTATAGAAAAACTGCAGCACGACGATGCACCCGGACAGAGAAACTTTGGTCCTCTTTCTGTTCGGCCGAGTAAAGATATATAGGAGAGGGAGCGAAAAAGTTTTAATTACTCGCGCGGGATTGCTGATAACTCGACAGGGACGGACAAAAAGAGGTGTCTCCTTTTTACGATGGCTCAAAGCTTATTAATATGAAGGCGAATATCGATTAGAAGTTACTCGATACCGATTTTTGTAGATTTTTGTGCTCTGTTTCCGATGAAGAGCTCTTGGAATATTATGGATACAAAGCTCGTCGATAGTCGAGACATTTGACACGTATATTAAACGAAAAAAAAACTTTTAAAGTTAAAGACTTGCACAAGAACACTTTTTCGCGTTTCGATTTGCTGCGCACGTCATTATTTTGTTTGGAAAAATTTCGCGACAATCAAGAGCTTGTCAAGAGCTTATACCACTGATGACTAAAAAATAATTATTCAAAATATTTTAAAATACATCACCAATAATTGTCGTTTTTGGATATATTTTTCTGTTACATCACTTTAAATTACCTCAGGATATTAATTTAATTGTTTCAACAAATTTAGACCAATTTTCAACCTCTTTAAATACGACGATACTATGCACTTTGAGCTTTAGTCACTAGATGGCGAGTACCTTTTTTCTGTAAATCTGCAAGAGGTAAAGGTACCGGATAAGGTTAATAGGAAAAGGTTTGGTAAATGCCAAAATAATAGCATAAGTGAAAGAGCAGTTTGAAAAAGAAGTACGTCCAGAAGTATATTTCCATTGTTTACGTACGGATAAATTACGTACTTAGATTATTGTCTAAGTACGAGTTTTTAAGTACAGTTAACGATAATGTTATTAAATTCGAATGAACAAATTCAAGTAAATTGACGTTTTAACATTCAAATGTAAAAAATTAATAAGTATTAGGGAAACAATCACTTTGTCTCGCGCATCGACCTAATCTCTCTCTCGGGTTGTATTCTTCTTCCCGAGCAGCTTCTTTGTACCTAATTACATGCGCACATATGCGCATGTATACACGACGCGCATCTATTGTCGCGCGCAGACAGTTTATAAGTGAATTGCTCGTTGACACTCTTCTTACTGCATAATCAACGGGTCCACGCGAGGAGGTAACGGGGAAGTATTCAATTTAAACGAATCGACAAAGTTAACTCGGCGCGCTTACCTTGAATCATTATTGTTTTTAAATGACACAATGCATTGGAATAGCAGAAAAAAATTTAAAGAGTCTTCGCGATCCATCCATCATACACATTTCAGGTAAAAGAATTCGGACAATGGGGCTTGCTGCTAAAATGATCATTGTGCGCGGATATAGGTACGATCGTACAAGTTTCGTCATTGGGAAATACGTATAATGATCGTGCGTTCGCCGATGAATCGTCATTGTTTCGAAGAGACGCTAAGTAATAATAAAACGGGCGTAGGCGTGGCACACGCTCGAGCGACGAAATAAAAAAATATATAAATACCCGCGCTCGGCGCGAAGATTGAAAAAAATGAAATGAAATGAAATGATCGCGGACGTATAACGCGTTTATAAAATCATCCCTCCGTGAAGTTGAATTTTTCTCTTTTTCTCTCTCCGTCTGTCTCTCTCGGTACGCGCAATCATGCGCACCTCGACGGTGGAGGCGTCCTTGCTCCAATTATATATACACGCTGTGTGTATATAGGAGCGAAGAATAGCCGCTGGTGCGAAAAGGGGAACAACATCTTTCTCTTTCTCTCTCGCTCTCGCTTTTACCGGCCAAGCGCAGTGCAGGGCATCGCGCGGACAACGAGCGCAAGTGCGCGCACACAAACACGCAATATTACTCTTGTATTATAGTATAGAGGCACACGGCGTCAGTCGCAGTGATCCATCTCAACGCTCCGAACACGCGGCTCCGTGTGTATATATTTATCACTCGTATATACCGCGGGTGCAGCTTTTGTATTTGTTATAATACAGCAGTCTTTTGTTTGCCCGATACTCTTCTAAATGGCAATAACCTCCGTAGGATAGATTTATGTAATGTTTAACCGGAAGGTTATTATATGCAGTGCAGTGCGCGTATATACACAGCGGCGACGTTGTGAAATGAGTCTGCGGCTCTATAAACGAGAAAATCTCATCGAAGCTCGATTACCTCGCAGCGGAAGATTGCCTCGCGGAGTGCGTTGTTAATAGGAAAGTAAAGCGCTCGAGGTACTGCGTCACGTGCATGAAACTTGTTGATTATATCCAATGTTTATATTTTGTATAAGCTATATGGACGAGTGTGTGTGTGTGTGTGCGCTTGGAAGCTTACGAGCTGCTAAAGAGATAAAGATAACTACTGCTTTTTTTACGAGACTGAACGTTGTGATATGAATAATAAAAGAAACTGACTGTACTCGACGAAACTGTTTATATGTATCATATGTTTCAAATTTGTGCATGAATACTGTGTGACCAGAGAACCTGTTGCATCTAACCCTATACTAAACGAAGCTACTTTGATCCTATAGTGTTTGTGACATTTAGATTAATTACCATCCCTGACTAATCTGCTCTCTCATTTTTTATATACATCGCAATAATAAGGTATAGCTCAATTGTGTAAATTGTGTAAATGCTAATTACGAAATTCTGTGAGTAACTTTTACCGTAGATAAGTGATCCTATTTCCAACTATGCTGATATATATTCTGTTAATTAGTTGATACTCTTACTTCTATTATAGTTCAGAAAATTTACATACTCTGTGTGCTTTGATACTTCTTGTAAATCGTGTGTGTGAGTGTACTGTGTGTGCTTTATTTAAATTTATTCTACGGCTTCGCTGTCATCCTTTACTTCAGTAATTTTGTAAAAACAAATTCTAGTTTAATACTCACTCGCATAATTGCTGATAAAAATAAAAATAAAAAAATGTTTGAAATGTTAGTAAACATGTGCAGACCTAGGAAAGAATGTATTATTATCCTCGGTCTCTGTATTCAAAGCTCGATCCTCTCCCAAATCCATCTGTCTGACAATAATTCCTACATATCCGTTAGTAATACAGCCGAAGCAAAGACGACGAGCAAATATTGCGTATAAAAAGTACGAGTCAGCGAATTCTCCTTCACTCAAAGTTCTCTTTTGTAAAAAAAATCCAACAAACAAATGAACGAAGTCACTGTCTCTTTAAAAGTTTAATCTTCAAAACGAAATGAAAAACAGTCGTCGAAATAAAGCCTGCTTGTATATAGATGTAGCACATGCACGAGGGTGCGAGGAAATAGCCTCGGAGAAAAGACAGCAGACGTGCGCGCGCGCGCATGGAACGGAAAATGCAATTGAAATGTCATCGCGTGCAAAATGAGCCTATTAGATTGACCCAAATCCTATACTCTCTACCTCGCGTCACACAATCTGTAATCTGTGTATAGTCTGTACACACACACATAAACACACACATCTGATGCTGCTGCTGCGGCGCTTGTAACTTGGCTTTTTAAAGGACCCAATCTGACGCTCTATTTCTCTCGCTGCTCCTCCCTCGCTCTCTCACGTTTCTCTCCACTCGCTTGCGCGGCGACGAAGGAGCAACTACCTCTCAACTAGGTCAGTTTATAAAACAACATCGCACAGCATCCAGTCATGAGAAAAAAAACTTCTTCAAAATAATAACTAATAAGCACGTGGTTTTTTTATTTTTAACCGAGTTTTTATACAAATTTTTTATATATACAGCATATACATATCTTACTTTTTAAATTTTTGTTAAATGGAGTAAGATTCATACGATTTTTAGCGATCCCTCCAATAAAAACATATTATACTGTCAACCGCTGAAAACTGATTCTAATAGTAAAAATTATACATAATAGTATGTATATGAATCAATTATAAGTAAATTTATATCATTGTTTTTCATTTAAAATATTTTGATTGTAATTAAAAATAAGAAATTCTTTAAGGATTTCACGAGTATCCTGTTTAGAATTTTTCCTCGCACTAGGGAATGACGTGTCATTCTCAGAATCGTTGCGTTTACATTTTTGATGAGTGGAGGAAATTAATTCTCCTCCAAATTTCACGCAGCTCTTGTCATATGAGTTATCTTCGCGACCTTTGTGTGCAGTCTTTTGGTGTACAACCAAACTCGATTTGTGTCCATATTTCTTTTCGCACTTGTCACACGCGTAATCTTTGCGACTTTCGTGGACTATTTTTTGGTGGTCGAGCAAATGTGATTTTTTTCCGAATTTTTTCTCGCATTTATCGCACGCGAAATCTTTGCGACCTTCATGAACTGTTTTTTGGTGGAAAAGCAAATGCGATTTTCGTCCACATTTCTTTTCGCACTTGTCACATGTCAAATCTTCGCGACTTTCGTGTACTGTCCTTTGGTGGAAAAGTAAAGTCGATTTTCGTCCAAATATCTTCCCACACTCGTTACAAGCATCATCTTTGCGTCCTTCGTGGACTGTTCTTTGATGCCTCAATAAGTCTGATTTTTTTCCAAATTTTTTCTCACAATTGTAGCATTCGTAATCTTTGCGACTTTCGTGAACTGTTTTTTGGTGTAAGAGCAAATCGAATTTTCGTCCAAATTTCTTCTCGCAATTGTCGCATATGTAATCTTTGCAACCTTCATGTACTGTCTTTTGGTGGCAGAGTAAGCTCGATTTATGTTTATATTTCTTCTCGCATTTGTCACATGCGAAATCTGCGCGAACCTCGTGGATTGTTTTTTGGTGTTTGTTCAAATTACTTCGATTTTCAAATTGCTTTTCGCAGCTATTACATGCGTAATCCTTGAGACCTTCGTGGACTATCTTTAGGTGGGCGAGCAAATGCGGTTTTTGTGTAAATTTCTTTTCACACTTATCACATGCGAAATCTTTACGACCTTCGTGAACTGTGCTTTGGTGTTTGGTCAAATTCGCTATTTGTCCAAATTTTTTTTCACACTTATCGCATGGATAATCTTTGCGATTAGGATCTTTATAACATATGCGAATTTTTACTAAATGTACCGTATTTTCATAGGAGAGCAAACGTAATTTATATCCAGATTTTCGCTTGTATCTGTCGCATGCGTCATCTTTGGGGCCTTCGTCACATTTATTATCTTTTTGTATATTATAAATTGTGTCACTGTGCCTAATCATACTTGTTTTTATTCAATATCCTCAGAAGAATTTTTTATCAACTGAACAATAGTGTTGTATTTTTTAAATATATTTGCACAAACTATCTTGGATTTTTTTGAATTTATCTACATCAGGCTCGTAATTGAACGGACGTTAATTCAATTTACTATAATAATTAAATAAATAAAAATTGTCTATGGATATAATGTAGAGTATAATCCACGCAACAACACTCGTACCAATTAAATTGTTAGTTATAATTCTTAGCGATTAGAAAGCGATGTCAAAATTGCCGATTAATATTGTTTACAGTAAGACACAGGTTTCTCTATTTATGTATTGTTCAGACATATTTCAATGACTTTATACCGCTTATAAACAAATTTTGTATATTTATTTGTATTCTTGATTTTCTTTGTTTCAATTTCGACTTCATTCGACATTTCTTCATAATAAAATTTTTTTTTTTAATGGTAGTATGACAAAATGAGTAATTTGGTGAAAAAACCAAATTTTTTCGAAACCATTAATTCTTCGTACAATATTAATTCTTAATTTAAAGCTCAAGGAAAAAAATAACAGTTTTTGAGCCTATCACATGACTTCCTTTTAGAGGAAGCAAAAAATTAGAAAAATGAGAGACGATGCGCAACGGTGACTCATTTTAACTTGATGCTGCAACGATCAATCGTTTTACTTATCTTTTTTTTCTTTCGCAACTTTCTTTGCCTCACTCGTGATCGATCAATTACAATGAGCGATCTTTAAATAACATGGAAAAATGGTGCTCTGCGGTAAATCCAATCGGTTTCCAATAAAAAAACGCTACAAAGTAATGGATAATTATGCACTCGAATTCCATAGTTGTGGGCGCTATATGTCAATTCAAGAATATTATGCTATTTCAAGTGCAAAACATGTGTAGGTGCACGCGTGGAAGTTGCTTCGACGATCAATAAAACTTTGAAAAATTGTTTTACTGTAGTTGCTGCTGCGCAAAAAACTTTCCATCATAATTTCCAGCGTCGAAGCGCTTCCTTGATCAAATTTCTCTCTGTGGATTTCTTTCCAACTTTTATTCCACGATTCATTCGAAAGCGTCGTAACGAGATGATGACTTTATTTCGAATTTTTTCATATTTTTTTATTTTCTTTCAAGCACCTTTCACGAGTGAACAATGGCTTCTTCATTCAATCAAACTCGCTAATAGCCCTCGTAAACGGCGTCGGAGCTTTTTTCCAATACTTTTCTTCTTTTTTCAAATAGTCGAGTCTCGCTCGCTCGCTGCCAACGTCAACAAACCCGCGTCGTCTTTTCCAGCATTTGCTATTCATTTCCAGATATATATCATGTGTAATATATATACGCGATGGAGAACACAAAACGTTTTCTATCACACGGCATCGTTGTCGGCTGCCGGCGCGATGCCAACGACCTCGTCGTAGTTATTTAACACATGTACATATATAGCAGCCGATCTTATTTTGCAAAAAACCACGTGTTGAAAGCCGAGCATGCGCGACACATGGTGAATGAAAACGCGCGAGCTCCTGCTTGCGTAATTTTTTTCCTCCTATCGCTAGTGATTAAAAAAAAATAGTTAAAAAAAGCGAAGGATAAGAGTTGCGTACTCGTGACTATGATACCGTTCGTGCGAATACGAGGCACTGTAAAGCGTGGAAAACCTGCGCGAGACGCGCGACTGTCATAGAAGCGTCGAAAATAGCCCGATGATGCGCTAATAATGCTCACAAAAAGCCGATTATACGCCTCAACAATGCGAGGGGATTCACTCGAGAATGCAGTAGTTTACGAGTCATTGTTCGAGCGGCTGCAAATAGTACATAAGGCTGTATATGCGGGCCCGAAACAATGCGGTAAACTGTTCCGCCCGAACTGATCCACGAGCAGTATTTTGTGTGGAAAATTGGAAAAAATTCGTGGTACCATTTTCTGATTAAATAAGGCGACGGGATCTCAATCGGGAGTTACAAAACTTAATGGATCACATATACAATGTACCTACTCTTTTATACCATATCCTACATAGCTGTTTACATTCGAGTTTTAATGACTCGAGTATAGAGCCTCTAGGTCGAATTCGGCGAAGCTCCGTAGCTCGCGCGCGTAATATCCCGCATTCATTACGAAAATATACCAGTTTATAAACCTGCAGAAAGCAAATTTAAACGAGCATTCGTCGTCGTGCGTGCGTGCGCATAATATACAAACGCATCTCGAGCTCCATTCGAGTTTCAAATGTGTTTTGTAATACCGAACCAAATGAGCATCATCACGTGATATAAATACACATTTATTGGACATTCAAAACGCAGAAAAAAATGATACGCGTTTTGCAGAGAAAAAAAATGGAAATAAAGAAAGAAAGATAGAGAGAGATGAAGAAAAGAAAAGTACAAAAGAGCCCACGAGCGGTAAATGCGCGCGCGCGCGTCATGGAAAATAAAAAGTCGTGTGGTGCCGTGTACGCGCTAAAAGCTTCGAGACCGCACGACGAGCGTTGCTCTTTTTTTTTTATTCTCTATCTCTCGGCTTTTCTATTCAAGTCCGTGTATAAAGTATGATACAAATGCTGCAGGTATACGTGTCACGCGGCAGGTACTTTTTTTTCTTTTTATTTACATAGTGCAGCCCAGAAAAGCCGCAAAGATTTTTAAAGACTGAAATTCGCTGGGTACCGTGGGGATAGAAAATAAAATTACGTAAGTAGGCGACGATGCGTTCAAGGAAAGTAGCAAATTTATTACCTAGAGAAAAGAAAAAAATTTAAAAAACCGTCCGATTATTCATTAAAATTATCAATCCCCTTAACTAATTTATCGCTTCACGCGTGCGATAATTGTGCACGCGAATTATATTCAAATGACTCGTTCGCCGCGCGCACATTCGGTGACTATAGTGTCGGGCGATGATCGCATCGCATCTGCAATTTGACATTCATCATTTCTGGAAATGACATTAATAACAAGCCAACAAACTCATTTACTAACCCGTTCTTTTTCGCCATTTCATTTCGGCGTGTATTTGCTCACTTAGCCGCGAGTATCGCGAGGCTCGAAACCGCACACGAAAATTTACACGCCGACTCGTCCTCGCTGCATCGCATAATTACGCGTGTTCGTGAACAAGTACATAATTTACGGTATTGCACATTATTATAGCTATGCCATACAAAGACCACGAAATATCATACGATTAGTTTCGAAGTGTATAAACGCAAAGTAATTTAACAGCTTTTCACTTTAAATTAATGCCCATTCGATTCACTTTTCGTTAATAATATAGAACAAAACGTCTGTAAAAGCTCACCGATAATTACTCACTGTTGCTTGCATAGATATACGGTATTAGAAGCGGCTGTTGCTTCCTCCATAGAGGAAGCTATGTGATGGGTTCGAATATGAGTTTTTGAACCAGACCTCGTACGACAATTTCGTTTACATTTTTGTA
>CACVKI010138681.1:0-14790 GCA_902732785.1 Trichogramma evanescens | reverse complement strand
ATCATGTTAAAGTAGAGCACAAATACTTGATCTCCATATGTACTATAAATCGCTTTTGAGCTGTGAACACTCTATATTCTCAAGTTTAAAACTCGTAATTATTAGATGAAAACAGCCGAATTTTTTATATTGCTTGTCATTTATTATTGAAGATATGAAGCAATAATTTTTTTTGCAAAAATTAAATGATTGACATGTATAGAATATACTATATAAATTTTAGTTAGGTGAAATATCTCGAACTATGCCAAATGAACGTGCGCCGCATTAGGCGCTGCGCCATAATAGGCGCTTCTCCCCTAAGCGAAGCTGACAACTCCCAGAAAATACAATCAGTTGAATTTATGGACTCCTCCTTCGCAAATATTCAAGTTCGATTTTTCTACGTTGGCAGCCTCGCTTACGCATCCTCGCACTGCGGACTGCAAGTTGCACGCATATGTAAAGCAGCCCTCAGGGACGTGCGGCGGCTATTTGAATGCACGATGATGCACTTCGTCCGAGATGTCTCTCCCACTTCGCTTACGTACATAGATTACATCGAGATTGATTTTACATAGATGCAACCGGTACTGCAATTGGCTTATTATACGCATGTAAACAGCAAACGTTTGCTTACTCGTTATGTTCTGCGCGCCTATCTTAGAATTAATAGAATTGATAGAATAAAATTGGTCTTCATTTAACGCCAAAAATGTCGTGCACGAACGTCTCTTGATGTCACTTGATGTCACTTGATGAATCATTTTGAAAGAATGAAGCACTTACTATTAAAAATTTAATAAAAGCAATTTAATCAGTGTGAGTTTTTCACTTGTTCCAAATTTTAATCGATTTAATTATCTCATAGTAATTACAAACGAAAAATGAGTTTTTAATTATAGTCTCTAAATACATGCAAATTTCATCGAGAATCCGAAATGAATCAATTTAATCGTCGATAAAAATTATAGTCAGTTCAAAAAAACGTAGGGACTAATAATTTAAAATTTATTTTCATGTTAATTTTTTTTTTTTTAAATGTCAAAATAAATATCTCATTTACAATTCCATTAAAAATTATTTTACAAAATAGATGAAAGTTCACCAGGTTTCTACCTGATACTTCCAAGATTTTTCTAAATTTCTAATATAGTTTTCAGCTTCTTCGTCATTCATTCCTCCACAATCCTTTACAACATTTACAAATTCCTCCCTTACAGCATTGGGCATATTTTTACAACTGCCTGCAAGGTAGATATTACCATCTTTTTGTAAGAAATCCCAGCATAACTGCTTTTGTTGTTTGATAATGTGTTGAACGTATCTGAAAAATATAAATTTATATAATCAATGAACAGGTAGTTTTATTCTGATGAGTTTATTCAAAATCAGAATTGATTATTAAAAATTCAATAAATATGAAACTTACATTTTATCAGGTTGATCTCTAGAGAAGGCACAAAATAGTTTTAATTTGTGTTTTTCGACTAAAACTTCAAAATCATCTTTGCAATGATAATCATGTTTTTCATTTCTACAGCCAAAGAATAAAAGGCATGAACTCAAATCACCATCTACAGCAGCTTTGTCAAGTAATAAAGATCTGAATGGAGATATGCCAGTTCCAGGTCCTACAATGATCATAGGTTTAGTGTAGTCAAATTTGAAGGTTCCTTTTACAGTCCAAAATACAATTTCATCCTTTGGCTTTAAAGTGGCTATCCAGGTCGAACATAATCCAAATCTAGGTTCTACTAATTTTGTTTTGTAAGTAGTCACTGCTACCAATAAATGTAATTCATTTTTAGTATGTTTTAAACTTGATGCTATGCTATATGCTCGTGGTTTAATAGGGGTCATAATTTCAAATAGCAATTTCAGATTTAATTTAGCTGTTGTGTGAGGAAAATCATTTAAAACTTCGATTATATTTCTTCTGGGTCTATTTATATAATTATATAACTCTTCTTGACCTTCTGCAGTTGTGAATTCTAATAATTTTTCCTTTTCTAACTCATTGTCACTTATCATGGAAAGAGTGTGCAAGGCCGATCGCTTTGGTTTAACATTCAAATCCCAATATTGCTGAACGATTTGTTTTAAACTCAATTTTTGCTGTAGAACTAAGGGCACTTTTATTTCTTTTTCTTCAATATGTAAGACAACATCTGGATCTATGTCGACACCATTATTTTTTAAAACGTTGAAGAATTTATCTACTTGTTCATCAGAATTTTTTGCTTTTATGTACAAAACATCACCAGGGGAATAGTTCATTTCAGGAACTTTAAATTTTATCAGTCTTACATCTTGAAAATGATCAGGAGTGGTTGTCCTTATATTTTCGATAACTTGACTAGGTATGAGTAATTTATTTGTTTGTGCTTCATAAAGATAAATATCTTTTTTAGGATCTGTTAAAATTTTCTCATTTTCCAAAATATTGATGTTAAATTTTTGAATGATTTCATTTTCTCCTATTATATTTTCTTTTGAAATACCATATCGCTGGACTATTTCATTGAAAACTCCATCTAACCAAGTACCAAATACAGCATCAATACCTAAATCATGTTGATCGTCAGCCAAACCAATTGGAACAATTTCTGTAGCACCAAGTTGTCCCAATCGTTTGTTTAATTTCTTTGCAGCAAAATTAAATTTTTCAAAAGAACTATCTCCAAGTCCCAATACTGAATATTTTAAATGACTCAAAAGATTATTTGGAAGACTTTTACGTAGCAAAAATCTCCAAAAATTCTTCATATTCATCGGCATATCTCCTTGTCCAGCAGTAGAGACAACAGCCAATATGACGTTGTCATTTTCAAGTCTTCTAATATCGTAATCATCCATGGCATCAACAGTGCTCTTTAAACCATATCTGGAATACATTTTTCAATAATAAATCATTTGGAACATTAATTAAAACAAATTTTAAATTAGAATAAATTCATTTTATATCAATATTTTAATAAGATTTAAGAAAAAGCAGTCAAAGCATAAGATTAAATAAACTTTTCTAGTTTGCTACGGCCTCGTGAGGTTAGTTAGAGAACTTAAACAATGACAGTTAAACTAAGTCATGTATATATAAACAAACTAAAAAATTTAACCTTTTGGAACGCTTCCAAATCTGCTCAGCAATGTCTTGTGCAGTTCCGGTCTCACTGCCATACAGAATAGTAATGTTTGGTCGCATCATCTTGAAAAATTAAAAATTACTGTACAATTTCTTGATATTTATTCCTTACTCCAATGACAATTGTGCCTTGACTGACAAAGATTACTGAGTGCAGTGTATCAGTACTGACATCCTCAATTCATCTCTGAGTATACCTGTGAGATAACGATATTAAAAATGTGAGTGTAATTGTAAGCAGTTTAAATAAAGTACAGGATATAATCTTAAAATACACTTGAAAGTGCAAAAAGATAAAACAGATGTTTTACTTTTGTAATGTAGATTCATTGTTTGAAAATATATTTATTAGATATTATTTGAAAACATTTTTAATCAAAGATTAGCAATAAAACATTATCAGATAAATCAGCATTATCATTGTAAATTGTCAATTGAGTCCAAAAGTGAGCAACACATATTTCATTTACGTATGTCAAGTGTCAAGGGTAAAAGTCTATCGGCTCGTTCATTTGGCCGTTGGCCTGAGATTTATTCATGTATCTATCATGAATATAATACATAATATATAAAAGATAGAATTTGATATTATTTTAAAAGATGAATTATGCGTTAACCTCTCACGGTCACGGTTAAACTGTCTTGATAATAAATTTATCATCAATTACAATATTTGCACACACCCGTCTGGATTTGATCACGTTTATTATTTTTTAGTCAACGAAATTTCGTCTGCTTTTCCTTCTTTTATCGATGTTCAGTCTGCTTGACACGAGGAGTCTTAGAATCTCGAAAAAACGAACCGGTAATTTTCGTCTGCTAGGTATTTTACGAATTAGAAATGTGTAGGGGACACGTCAATGGTAAATTAAAACTCTCAGTATTGTGAGATTAAAATTTTGCCAACAATAGAATTTTTATTTAGAATAATTTTTTTCATCGTATATTAAAAGTTCAAAAAGTCTAAGTTCAGTTGTTTTCTATTAAAAATTGTTGTGAGATCGATGGAACAAGATCAGGGATATACAGATATAATTGAAAAATGGTAAGGTTTGTCGCGCAACGCATGATTTGTTTTTTATCTAAAAATACAATTCGATTCGAACACGGAAATCGATCCAACAAACGTGTCGACGGTTTCGATCGCCGGTCACGTGCACGAACGATGGCAAAATAACGGTACCGCTCTCGGAGTCATTTAATTGTATTATAAAATAAAGTCGCGATAGCATAACTTGAGGTAAAAATTTCGAAAATCCTGTGCAAATACGCCGTTATCTGTGTACTTTCAACGTTATCAACCTCGTTCGATAAAAAGAATCTTCTACGTTTCGCCTGTCAGTTGGCCGCCGCTTTCTGCCTGCACACATGACGCGAGCAACGCGCGCGCGCAAAATTTCATCCCCTCCATTACCTCTGTTGCGGTTTCGTCCGATATACACTAGACATACACAGATATATATGCAATGCAATATAGTTGCAGTGGCAGCAGCAGCAGCAGCAGCAGCTTTCGGTGAAATTTTTTCTCCTCCATGCCTCTGTACTACCTTTCGCGCGCAGCCATCATCGCAGTGTGTGCAGTGCAGTGCTGCGGGCCTGCAGATTCTCTGCAGCGGAGAGAATAGCGAAGTCGTCGTCGTCGTCGTCGTCGTCGTCGTAGTTGTAGTGCCGTGTTTTATATTTAGGAATTATAATATATATAAGAAGTGGCTGCTCTGTCTGTCGTGCACACGCGAATCTTGTTATGTGCGCGTAATTCGAGCAAATATACTATATATTATAAATAACATTTTACGCATTATCGAATGCTCTGTGCTGCTGCTGCTGCGAGTGTGTCCGTGCGTGTCGTGTTTGTGTGTGTGTCGCGCGTGTGTCGTCGTCGCTGTCGCTAATGTTGTATCCCAGAAACAGGCTCTGGCACGCCGAGAGCTAGAGCTTCTGCTGTTACTGATTCTGCTCATGAGCGAACGTTGCGCACTCGGATTTTCGCCCTCGATGCCCGTATCCAGGTGCAGAACGAGAGTGCACACGAACAATTATATATTTAGGTGAAGAAGGAAAGAAAGTCCGATTAGTAGAGAGAGAAGGGAAAAAAAACGAAGCAGTAATGAGCTAACAAGGACGGTGGCTTATTGTTGACGGCCCGCGCACACACACGATCGACGACGACGATGATGCTGCTGCTGCTGCCGCGAATGCTGCTACTGCTCATGCTGACGGAGATGCCCGTGTCGAGCCATCAATACCAAAGCACGAGCCATTATCGACACTGCGGCTCGTAGTAAACGCGACGTTTTTATTTATTTTTTTCTTATGCATAACTCTGTCCTACGTTTAACACATAAATAATAAAATCATCGATTCGCGAGTCAAGAAGTAAGACATCCACGCTGCGCTGCTCCGATTTTTTTCGTAAAATCGCGTACAACACGAGAGTCAATACGCCGTTCGGACAACACAATAACGTGTACGTATATTGCTAATATAGCTACCACATACGTGTGTATGCGAGAGTGCACGGTTGCATGTATGCATGCGAGTGTGTGTGTGTGTGTGTAAGTGCATCGTGCACGATATAGGTATATAATCGCACTAGCGTATATAGCATAAGAATTGTGCTCGAGCACACACAAGCAGAGGAGAGAAGAGTGCAAAATGTATGTACAGTTGTCAGCAGTGAGCATGTAACGTGCGAGTGTTGTTGCTGTAAATGCTCAGCGACGCTATAGACTTATGTGCCTGTGTTTGTGTGCTCCTATAGATGTGTGTCCGTGTACATGCAGAGTAGGAGAGTTTCGCGAGGTGCTCATTGTACACACACAGTGCCACTAAAAGTCATTAAACCAAATAGAAACATCATAACATTGCTGCCATACCTATCGAGGCACGAGTATCAGCTCGCCTGCTGCTGCTCGTTTTACTCGAGGCGCGAGGCTCTTCGTGCATACAAGGAAAACGCGTAAAAATATAGTGAGTTTTTAATTGTGCATCGCTTATAAATCACTCTGCTATCGTACGGGATCTCTCTTTTACGTATAATAACACGTAAATACGCGTCTGCCAAGCTACCATCCAAGATTGCGCTTGTGTGTCTGTGTGTTTGAGTGTGTCAGTGAGTGTGCTTCGAGTTTGCGATCGCGTGCATGTGTGTGCGTGCAAATTTGAGGTGGGAGGCACTGTATGTCTCTTCTCTCCTGTGCCTGTCTCTGCTACTCGGCTCGAGTCAACCGTGCCTGTGTTGTGCTTCGTGCATACAAGCGCACAAGCCAAGCGTATATAGGTATACGTGTATTATATGCACACGAGCGATACCTCTATATATGTGCATGCACAACACGCGATATAACATCGAGTCTATAAGGACTGCGCGACTTTTCTCTTATATATGTTGTGGCGTACCTATATTATAACGTAGCGATGCACAGCTGTGGACATGTGTATATAATATATACCTGTATACCTCGAAGAATCGTTCGAGCGCGGATGACAACCGTGTTTCGTGCCGCGACAATAGGTATGATATAGGCGCGCGAAACGTTTACTGTTTGTTTTTCAAAATGAGAGGGCCCCCCCTCGATGACGTCGTCGCGAGAGAAAGAGAGAGATGCTGTGTGCTCATTACGTTGACTTCAACACATTATAGGCACGACGCCGTTGCTTTGTAATAACGGCGCGCAGACCATTGTGATGTTGCTATCGTCGTATTTTGACGATGCGAGCGCGCGCGCGAGTCTTATTACAGCGTGTGTATATGTATCGGTGAATCAATGACTCGACTCGAGGATTGGTAATTTAAGTAACTGGGTTATGCACATACACGCTCGGCCTTAAATGATGATCAGCACCTCGTTCGTTATTGTAATTGAATTCATCTCGCGAGTCTATGATCATTAACGCGCTTTGGATTTATATGCTACTATGCTCTCACTCCGCATTGTATACACAAGTCGTCGTCGTCTATATATATAGGTAAATCGTCCGGATATTCCGCGCACTTGAATAAATGGGGTGCACGAATATATACTGAAAGACCGCGGATGCTATTTCCAATTACCCACGGATAATGACCATCGATGTCAAGTCCTGCACTTGGATTCTCATGCTTCATTTCATTTCGTTTCCAGTGACTTGTCAAGGATAAAGCTGTACACCACTCTTGCCTTGCAATACCAATATTCTCAAAAGCAAGGACTTTTTGCCCTGTTCAGTCTCACCTTGTATGTTGTTGCCAATCTTTATGGATTCCTGTGCTTTGATTTTTACACCAGGTACATTGACCTTATTCATGAATTTTATTAAAAGGGCTCTATTGTAATAAAAATTTAATTTACTTTTTTTGCTTCCTAATTACAATTAATTGTTTAAAAAATAATATCTGTAATCATTTTTTGTTTTGCAGATATCATTGCTGATGATCTCTATAACATATGTAATTAATTTCATCATGATATTCATCCATCCAGCTACTGTCCCATGATGCTAGCTTCATTATATAATCATACATTTGAGATCAAAGCACTACCAGTAGTAAAACTTTGCTCAAAGTATTCAAGCTACAGACCAAGCCATAAACTCACAGAGTCAAAAGGCAAAACATAAAATAAATAATTTTGATACAGTGGAGAGAGATACAAGAAGACGTTACCTTTATAATCTAAAAGTTGTTTTAGAATTTCTGGAACAATTTGAAGGTGTATAAATTAAAGAAATTTTTTTTTTTTTTAATTTGAGTTTCTATAACTCATTTTCAATTTTAATCAACAGATTATAGAGATAAAAGTAGCTTGCAAGCAAAAACATCTTTAAAAAAATGAGTAATAACCATGGTGAGGATGCAGAGTCAAAGTGGACCTGTGAATACTGTACATATAAAAACTATCCTTCATCAATGAAATGCACGATGTGCAGGGGTGTCAAACCTTTATTTGGAGAAGACATTTACCGGCTAAGGGAACCAAGTCCACAACGCTGTGGTTCTAATGCAGCTTCTGGTCCAGTCATAACACTACCAGAAACTGAATCCTTTAATTTAGGTAATTTCAAATTTTTAAATACATTTAAATACTTGCTTCAACTAACAATAGCTCAAAAATTTGATTATGAAAGCACGCACATTTGTGAGTTTCACTTCAAGATTCTTGATAACTTACTATTAGAGAAAGTAAAAAAAGGCAATAAAATCGGACTAAATTGCCCGTGAAAGTATGCGCTCATCTGGAGAATGTTACCTATGTACAAATACGAGACTTGCATCATTAGATACACTCACTATACGCTTTCCGACGTTTTTTATTCTTATTTTTTTTCCTTTTTATTAATGCGCTGTACTTTCATTTTTAGTCGACATTCCACGCAAACAAACGAGACTTTTTAAATTCAAATAAAACACGTATTGATAACAAATTTTCTTTATCCAGGTCATGAAAACTACAGCCAAAACGTTCCCTCAGCTGGCAAATGGTATTGCGAGGTATGCACATATTTAAACTATCAAAACACAACGCGTTGCGTTCAATGCTCCGAGTCTCGACCGCAAATGACTCCAAAACACAATCGGCAATCGACTGCGTCACATCTACACGAGTCTTTAGAGCCATTGAGGCTCGGAGATCCACCTCCGCAGCCGAATTCAGTAATTCATCGTTATTATCAAATATGATTATCGCTAACTTGACAATGATGGCACGCTTCTTTTTCAGGCTAACACAAGCCCAAAAAATCAAAATAATCAGCAACAGCAGCTCAACCCAGAAGGGCAGTTGGTAGAGAAATGGTCTTGCGCAGAGTGTACGTACGAAAATTGGCCTAAGTCAACAAAATGTATTATGTGCGGTCATCAGCGAGAACGTCACAATGTGCAGTCGCAACAACAAGAGCGAAATAACGCTAGCAATCTTATTCTGCCGAGTCCCGAATATCACGAAGTACGAGGCTTGCCCTCGCCACCACATACGCCTTACATTCATCAAGCCCAAAAGGACGAAAATGCTAGTGCAAGGCGGTAAGTACTTCTTGTCGACGAATGAATTTTAAGTAGAGTCTTGAATGGACTTAAAATTTTGTTTTATCAGGAGTTCGTTGCGATCCGATAGTCGGAACGAACTTATTCCACAGTCACCGAACAATTACGACCACGAACGCAGGCTGAAGCAAATGAAAAAACACATCGACTGGTGCTGGCTAAACGCGTGTTTGGGAGTCGTTGACGACGACAGTACACCGGTGGTAACTTACTTGGCCAGCGGGGGAGATCCGAGGCGTTCATTAACGCATTCCGAGGTTTTGCTACTCAATCGAAGCAGTGCTTTTGATGTGGGACACACACTAGTTCATTTAGCGATTAGGTAAGCCTAAGCAGGACACGAAAAACGCATCGATCGCCTATCCCCCAAAATATTTTCGCGACGCGCGAGATACATGCTGAATTTATATTTGTATAAAATGGCGATCGCGAGTATCTGTTTCTACGGTCGAGCGAAAGTGCAAGAAGCATGTGCGCGCCGAGCGTCAAGGTTTCTCACGAATATTGTAACGGTTAGATCTCTGGCGTCTCTCCAGTTAACGAAGCATTGACCTACAAAATCCCCAAGACGAGCTTTTAAATGACTTATTGCCGCGAAACAAATATGCTTTTGGATTAGCGGCTATTATATGCAAAAATACGTAGAATAAGTTTATAATTATGGATTATTTTTCTTCTAGATTTAAGAGAGAAGATATTTTAGCAACACTCTTAGCACAAATCGAAAGCTCCGGTACAGGACCCAAACGAGTTCCAAGTTACGTCGCTCCCGATCTAGCTGCTCAGATCAGAAGACATGTCACGAACAGTTTACGAATCAGAAAAGGACCATTTCAGTGCTATTTTGTAACTGAGATGCCCACTTTTGCCCTTCCTGCTGAGGTTAGTGTGAATCGAGTACATCTTTTACCAGGCTTTGTGTTTTACTTGATTTCGAGAATAACTTCATCTTTTCATTAGATCGAAGAACTTCCTGCCGTGGTTCAAGAGCAATTGCTGGAAGAGCTACTGGACCGCGAAGCGCAGAACCAACTCGAAGGCGCAGGCAATGAGCCCGCGGCTTTGAACTGGTCATTAGAAATAACGGAACGTCTTGGTAGCAGGTTGCACGCACTTTGGAATCGCTCGGCTGGCGACTGCCTGCTCGACTCGGCGATGCAAGCCACTTGGGGTGTCTTTGATCGCGATAACGCACTGAGACGGGCGCTAGCTGACAGTCTTCAGCAAGCTGGTACACTGTAAGTACTCGATTATCGAATAAATTTAGAAAATTCATTTTTATTCATTGCCTCTTTCTGTGAACAGTTTTTATCCTCGTTGGAGAGAGTATGAAGCATCGCAGGCTTCCTTGCTATTAGATTTTACTCTCGAAGAGACCCAATGGCAGGATGATTGGGAGAACCTATTATCCACTGCTGCTCAACCAGGGAGTGCACTTGAGCAGTTGCACGTTTTCGTTCTGGCTCACATACTGCGACGACCAATCATCGTTTACGGCGTCAAATACGTAAAGAGTTTTCGCGGCGAAGATATCGGTAAGCCTTATTTATTTATTTATTTTTTCAAGTAAAGATCAGATTTTAACATCATGAAACGACTCGTAGGTTACGCAAGATTCGAAGGCGTTTACCTGCCACTTTTTTGGGACTCAACGTTTTGCCATCGTTCGCCCATAGCCTTGGGTTACACCCGTGGCCATTTCTCAGCCCTCGTGCCCATCGAGCCGTACTCGTCTCGCATTCCGGCGCTTGCGAGCAACGTTACTGGAAGTAATAGTCCGGTGACGCAGCTTCAAACGACCTTTATGCCTCTGATGGATCGTGAACGCAAGCTCCTGCCCATACATTTTCTCATTCAATCCGAGCTAGGCCGCGAGGAGGCTATCTTGAAACAATGGATGGACGTGTGCACGACCGAAGGCGGTATTCTCGTTGCTCAGCAAAAATTGCACAAAAGACCATTGCTCGTTGGTCAGATGGTCGAGGAATGGCTGAACCATTATCGAAGACTTGCGTGAGTAAAGTGATAAATCGATAAGAATATCACGATGTCACATAATGCTTGGATGTAATGCTTTTTTGTTCTCTTGTCTCGTTCTCTAGAAAAAGCAAGCTATTTTCTTCTTTTTGATCCATTCTTATACTTACCTATTATATTTATGCGTTATTATTGCTTTATTCTGTAGACAAATGAATGAGGCACCTTTTTCGAGGACCTTGACTTTGCAGGACTACAGTAGTGATGGCGATACCGAAGACGAGTAGCGTTTTTCTCCAAAGTGCAGCAAAACTAAAACAAAAAATTAGCAATCATTGAAAGCTTATAAAGATTTCCCACAAATGAATGTATATCTATATATTTCTACGATGTGAAGAACTATTTAATGTCTGTGAATGAGTAATTTAAGATTTGAGTGATTAGGATGTATTATATAATTACCTCAGTCGCGGAAAGAAGAGAAATCGAACAATTGGCATAGTTCCTGTATAAATTGCCAAACATAAAAGCGCGTCTGAGGTTTGTTGCAATGACAAAAAATAAATATGTAAGTAAGAGAAAGTTCAAGTCTAACTTCTAGACTAATGTTTAAAATAACTACACAAGTATTTTCATTGTTGCTTTTTCTTTTTTTTCAATCATGAATTAACATGTATCTAAGCGTATACTACAAATATGTATGTACTTTTGAGATATCGCCAAAATTTTAAATGTAAATTACGGTTTAGAACAAGGAATGTCTTTTTTGATACATTGAAAAAATGTTATTCGACCTTAGCAGATTCACATCTATAACTGCAAAGTTGTTAATATTGCAAAGAGAAACGAATATATATATTTTTACAGTTCACACAGGTAGGTATTTGCGAGCCTTTATGTACCAAAATGATTTTCCTCAACAATAATTACTATGTACCTTTAAAGAATCATGTTTGCTTACGATTCTGTAACCATTCTTTTCAAAAAGACTCAAACTTAATCATAATAGTTATGACACTACATAGAGGAAAAATCAAACGTAATCTTAAAGTATAAGATTATAATTTTCTCGAAAATCGATTTTAAATAACGAATTTTCAAAAGATTTGTTGTGTATATTATATATATCATCTAAGAAATAGTAATAATTATTTGGACAAAACCCTGCACGATTTTATCGTAACAGGCACAGGAGAATACGTAATTCTTGTGAGTGAATGAAAAACGATGAAAATAGTATATTCAAATGTACATCTTCATTTATGCTTTATTTAGTATAGACAAATTTCAAATTAAACAAACAATAGTCTTATGTAAAGTGATAAATAATTATTAGATAAAAGGTTGGGGATAATAGAAATAGTAATTCACTTGTAAAAATACACGGGTGCTGTTATAGATTACATTGTAAAAGAAACATTAGAGAAAAAAATGATCGAAGTATTGTAGAGCGTGATATGTTATATTCTCGTATAATATCGTACGTCAAACGAGAATTTTATTGCATGTACATTAATACTTGAAAATGCACGACCCGCATCGTTGAAAAAAAACTTAAAGTCTGTGACTAATGTAAAATCAAAGAGACATTTACCATTGTTGAATCGATATTACTAAATTTCAGCTTAGTATGTAATTTATATATATAGTGGCTTGGAAAGTGATTGCCGATGTCGTGGATAAATTTTTATCGTAGTACAATTACAATAATACTTCAACATCACATAATAGAGTTTTTAGCGCTATTGCTTTTTTCAGTTCAATTATCGTAACGAAGTAATATATCGTTAATTTACATACTATTTTGACCGGGATACATGCCAAATTTTATTTTAAGAATAAATGTGATTAGTATCGATTTATCCTACTGACAATCTTTTTTACGTCCATTCGTTTGATCTTTAAATGCTTTCTATTATTTCTCTTTGAATTGATTTTTCAAACAAACAAACTCTTCTTGTTAAAATAATATCAAAAGCGCATAACAACGATGTAAATACGGTAATTAAAAAATAAATGATAATTGCGTCAGAAATTTTCCGTCTTCATCATCTTAAATGTAAAGTAAAAAGTATATATATACACGAAAAAGTATAAAATACCTTTGCATCTGATGATAAATAAATTCAAATTCTTCAATGCGCGTTTCTGGCAAAATATATAGAAAAACTCAATCAAAAGAGTACAAAATACTGAATGAAAATCAATGAATGAATGGTGTTCAAATCCTACTATGTATTTAAAATAAGTTGAGTCACGACGTTGAATGTTTTAAGAAAAAAATCTAATCTAACGAGTTATTTTTGAGTCCTTTTTTGCTAGAAAAATTCAAGGTTGTGCCTCAACATAAATTAAAAATCAAGTTTATAATAGCCCTCTAGTCTTTTTAGTACTATATAGTTGTTGAATTTTTTTCTATTACACAATATTGTGATGATATTGTGTTATATTAAAAATAGCGAGTGTGAGAGAAAATAAAAAATACAATAAATATGTTCAAATATATAAAATTAAATATTACTATGCAAAAAATAAAACAACTTCACATAAAAGTAAAAAAATAAATAAAAATATAATTCAATTTTTGTTTCTTCAATTATTATTTTATTGCCGGACAAATAAGTTCTCCTATACTATGAAAAACTACAAATTTCTTGTTTTAATTGAAGTTGAAAATGAGTTTTTATACCAAGCATATTATTTTGTTAATTCAATTGGGTTGTAATTAATTTTTTTGTTTTAAAGATGATTATATCAAACGTAAACTAAAGTATATATTATATGACAATTATAAAAAGATTATATAGATAAAATTATATAATGATAGAGATAAATGAAAATTGATGTAACATATTTCTGATGGACAATTAAATGATTTATAATACACGATAATATTAGTGATGACTATTACATAATGCAAAATGTTGTATACTTGACTGCGGGCATAATGCTCTCCGCATGTGAATAACAAGTGATATATAAAAACGAGAGAAGTTGAGGTAAAATAACTTAAAATATTGAACGTCAAAGTTAGAAATTGATATTACGAGAATAAATTATATATATTAAATTGTTGAAATTCATACAAAAAATAAATCAATGGCAGCCAATGAGTTCTCCAGAAAAATAAATAACGTAACATGTATAAATATATATTACACAATAGAGCATGTGTGCGAGCGCGGCAAATGAATGAATAAACATGATATATACTTGACGAAAATTGAGTAATGTAATATAAGAGACCCTTTTTCTTTCTGTAAAGTTGATAATAAAGACAAACTGGTGTTTCTGATTGTATTAATTGATAACAAAAAACAAAAACAAAATACCTTTGTAAGTTACTAAAATATCTATTAATTATTCTTATTTTTTCGTTGGGTTGCTACTTGATTTTGGCACTAACTAATATGACGATGATGAAAATAAAGTCATTCTTTTTCGAAATTCTTGATGTACTGCAATTATTTAAAAAACAAATTTTCACCTTAATTTAATTCAAGTCTAATTGTTCTCCTTTTGCTTCCTCCATAGAGGAAGCTATGTGATGGGTTCGAATATGAGTTTTTGAACCAGACCTCGTACGACAATTTCGTTTACATTTTTGTAAACTAGATCGAATTCCTAACAGATGTCTGTATGTATGTGTGTGTGTGTGTGTGTGTGT
>CACVKI010138680.1:0-10771 GCA_902732785.1 Trichogramma evanescens | reverse complement strand
TGCCTATGAAAAAATTTCTAAACCATGGTTTTTCATCTAAAATTTGATGTAGAATTCAAATCTGTACTCAAAAATGACATTCATAACCTCAAAACTCTTTAAAATTGAAAAAATAGTGTAAAATACCATGAAAGTCAAAAAATAAATGTGTTCGTATACCTCAAATTGGCCAATATTGTAATATGTTCATCGATACATCAAAATACAACTTCTGATAAAGTTTGGTAACTGAGTCACCATTATAGACAATTTGGTAGCCAAAAAACATGGAAAATGGGGAAAAAACCATGTTTTTTGGCTCTTCGCAAGCTACCAAATTGTCTACAAATTGTATAACAGGTAGGGCAGCCCGTACAGCCGAGCCAGAGAATTGATGAGGACCTGTTCGCGCTCGTAGGTCAGCATGCCCACGGTGAACTGCTCCCGTGGATGATTGCCGCCCAGTGCCTGGCTGAACTCCTTGCCCGCGCCGCCGGCTCCCTTGCCTATATAGAAAAATATAATCATGAATCTAATTTATTGAGCTCGAAAGTGAAGGACAAAAATTTACCAATATGTTCTTCTCCAGGCGACGACCTTTTTGTAGCTCAGGGCGAAGCGATTGCCGCCCAGGATCACCGGTATGGCGCCGGATCTCAGGGCCTCTGACAGACGAGCCTGCATCACGGCGGTGGACAAAAAGCTGACGTTGCTCAGCGCCAGTATGAGGACGAAGGTGGACTCTCGCAGGGTGGATTTTTTGGATGATTCCGTGCCGCAGAGCAATCAGTCGAGCACCTCGTTCGAGCGCTTCTCCTTCGAGGCCGGCACGCACTCGAACTGAATGAAAAATTTGTCCGACGTTGAGCCCGCTGCTCATGTCTTTCAAGCGCTGAATGATAAACATGTCCAAATTATTTTCGTCCATCGATGCTCGGTCGATGTCGAGTTCGGCGTCGTCTATGATCCGATTGGTCGTGGAAATAATTTTCATGTATTTTCATAATTATTATAATATTTAACAGTCTCTGACTACCCAGAGCTCTGCCTGTATCAATGCTGTTGAAAAATGCTCCTGAGTCAGCAGATAAATCACGTCGAGCAAGGTTCAATAAAATATGGTTTCTACCATCACCACCCCAATAAGGCAGCGAGTGCAGTTTGCCAACGCTCAGAGGTCCTCTAGAATTATCAGCCTTGTAAGAAGATGTCAGTGCTTCTTCGACAAGGACAATGTAGATACATGCTTCAGCTGGGTCATTTGTAAGTTGTGGGTTGTAACCTCAATCATAATTCAATATTACAATTGAATATTCAGTATTACGACTTACATGAAATATGTTTAATTCAATCCATTTACCTGTTTCTTTTCTATTTGCTGCCATATCCCAACAAGCAAGCAAAAACGAGCACAAAACCATAAATAGATTCAATCAGCAGTCAAAAGAACTTCTAACTTTGCTTCTACTACAGGAAAATAATCTTTTCAGACTCTTCGTGCTGGAGGATCACATCTGGAAATAAGTGGAGAATTAGAGAAAAAAGGTTACATTTCAATTTTTAAATTACCTAAAATTATACTAAAATTTACACTTACCTCTTCTTTTATAATCTAAATTTTTTTACAGATAATTCGTACATTTTAATTGTTGCTCACGAAGACAACATTTCCCTGGCCAACGCGGAAACTATGGATCTCGACAATATTATCGAAGGAAATTTAGATATTTTTAGCGATTAAATTTTTCAAGAAACCATTAACAATTTCAAAAATATTTTATACGATTTACATTTCTATTGATCCATTTATTTTGCTATTCAATATTTTATACACTTTTATAGCTCTGTACACAATTTTTTTAAACGAAAATTTATTTTTCTAAATACCATTTTTTTTCCTTCGTTTTTACCATTTTCTTAAATAAAAAATTAAAAAATTTTTTATTTCAGTTTTAAGTTTAATCGGGAGGTTGGCGAGCGGAGCGGGCAGGGGGGCTCCGCTCCCCATGGTTAAAAAAAACGAAAAATATATTATTATATAGTTTTGAATATATAGTTATTTAAAAAAATTTTAATTGTTATTATATTTAGGTGTTTATATCGTTTCCACACCACCTATGAAATGAGTTCATTTATGGTACATTTTACGCTAATATTTTTCGCCATAAAATGATAGTGTTTATTTGTACATAATGAACTCTATTCGAGAGGTAGATATATCGGCGCGTTTTTTTTTAAGTGGTTCCCCATAAATTCTTTAAGTAGTAATATTTATTATCAATAATCTAGTTAAAAAATGTATTTTACTAAGTTTTTGTGCTAAGTTTTACTAAGGTTTTGTAGAAAAAAAAAAGTTATTTTTTGCACTGACCAAATATCAGTTATACAATTTTGTCAAGTATCTTTGATATTGTTAGGACGTGTTGATGCAGAATCGAAATAAATTTTAGCTGCTAAAATTTTTGAATCAATAATCAACATAATGAAAAACAATGATATGAGGCTATATTACAAAACATTAAGCATTATTTCTTATGAAATAACGTTAGGAACGACGATAAAAAAAAATTCATCAGCAAATCAATCAAAACAGACAGAGACAAATATAACTTGAAAAAACAAGAACACATTAACTAAGGTAAATAAAAATCAAAAGAAAACTGAACAGAAGAAACAAAAATCAATTTTAAAAAAATTGAACATTACTTCACATTCGTTTTATGGAGAAATGAATGAAAAATGTATTTATTGTGGTGCAGTTTATTGGAAAGAAGAAAAAAATAAATCAAATTGTTGCAGAAACGGAAACATTAAATTACCAGTTTTAAGTAAATATGATGAAGATTTGAAAAACTTGCTATTAACAAATTCTGTATTTAGACATTTAATACGATACTATAATAATTTATTTTGTTTTGCTACATTTTGTGCTAATTTTGAACATGTTCAATATCAAGCAATATATAATTTAAAATTGCAAGGTCAAGTTTGTTACACAACTCCAAAAAGTCTTTATCCAAAAGACGAAAAAAAACCTGTTTATAGTCAAATATACATATATGATGATTATGATGCTACACAGCAACGATTAAAAAATAATTCTTCGGTACACGAATCTCACATGAAATTATTAACTAAAATTATGAACAATAATCCTTATACAAAATCTTATAAATGTTTACATAAAGTTGTACAAATGGATAAAATACCAGATTATAGATTGTATTTTCTACGTAAAACAGATAAAGACAAACACCATTATAATAAACCATTAACATCTGAATGTGGTGCAATTATAGTATCAAAAAGTGGTATTCCTGAAGATTTTGATTTATGTGTTTATCCAATTAGTCCACCATCAGAAAAAAAATACAAGAAAAAACAGGCGAAAAAAAAGAAAAAGATTATAAAACATTAAATAAATTATCGCAACACGTTGATCCAATGGTTTTTCCATTATTGTTTCCTCACGGAGATTTAGGATGGAGTTTATTTTATGATAAAAATGATACAATACAAAAATTAAAAAAAAAAAGATGAACGTGAAAAATATTTATCAGTTTTACAATATTATGTGCATATCGATTATCTTATAGACCAAACAACCTAAATTTTTCCCCTTTGCTCTATGCAGGAAGATTAACTCAGCAATATTTTTTACACGCTTATATTTTGGTAGAAAGCAATCGAATGAACTGGTTCAGAGCAAAGCAATCTCAATTAAGGATAGAATGTTATCAAGGATTATTAGATCATATTAATGCTAGCGCGGCAAATAAAACCAGTAATTTAAATTTGGGAGATTTATTTATTCTTCCATTTACCTACATTGGTGGTCCTCGATACATGCAACAACATTATCAAGATTCGATGGCTATTATGAGAGCTGTAAAAAGGCCAGATTTATTTATTACCATGACGTGTAATCCAAAATGGGAAGAACTTACTGAATTACTAAAACATTATCCTCCTGGAACTCAACCAAATGATATTCCTAATTTAGCTGTTCGATTGTTTTGGACCAAATTTAATGAATTATTATTTTATATTACTGAAAACTATATTTTTGGTGTGACATTAGCATATGTATACACAATAGAATTTCAAAAACGGGGCCTACCACATGCTCACTTAATAGTAACTTTACGACCTGATAATGATTTGAAAAATATTGAAAACTTGACTCGTACATATCAGCTGAAATTCCTTCAAAATCTCATGATCCGGAATCATACCAATGTGTGACAAAATTAATGTTACATAGACCTCATCATAACAAATCACCATGCAAAAATAAAAATGGAAAAATGTGTAAAAAAAATTTTCCAAAATCTTTCAGAGATTCTACAACTTTTCAAAAAAACGGTTATCCTTTATATAGAAGAAGAGATAATAGTAATGAAGAGCATTTTCAATTTAATAAAGTTATAAAAAAAATGGTACCTGTGGACAATTCCATGGTTGTTCCATACAATTCTTTTTTATTAAAAAAATATAAATGTCACATTAATATTGAGTATTGTGCATCGATAAATAGTATCAAATACATATTTAACTATATTCACAAAGGTGGAGACAGAGCATCTTGTAAAATTCAAAGAAAAGATAAATCAGAAATTATAGATGAAATCAATAATTTTATTGATGGAAAATATCTTAGTCCAATGGAGGCAGCTTGGCGCTTACAAAAATATCCTATTTGTGGTAGAAGCCATAAAATTGTAAATTTAGCAGTACATTTAAACAATCAACAAAATTGTGTTTTTGATCCATCATCTATAAATTACAAAATGAACAAATCTATATACAAATATGATACTACATTAACAGCATGGTTTGAATTAAATAAAATTGATGAAAAGGACAAAAAGATTAAGTACGTTAATATTCCAGAACATTACAATTTTTGTGTAGATACAAAAAGTTGGACAAAACGTATGAGAAAAAAAAAATATACAGCTATTGGAAGATTGAACTTGGTATCTCCAAAAGATAGTGAAAGGTTTCATTTAAAATTGATTTTAAATAGAAAAAAAGGAGCGACCAGTTTTGAAAAATTACGATTGCACAAAAACATTCAATGTAAGACTTATAAAGAAGCTGCTAGCAAAGAAGCAGCAGTTACAATTATGTTACCACGTCAATTGAGAAAATTTTTAGCTTTGTATTTATTAAGCGAAAATATAGATGGGATATTTATTTGGAATAAATATTTTGAATATTTTTCGGAAGATTTTAAAACTAATAAATTGAATCAATCCTTGCACGAAATGAATAAATTATTCAATTTAGAAAATTTATCATGTTCACATTTTGGATTGCCAGAACCGCAAGATGTAATGGACATAAATAACGATTCGGAAATGACTTTAGAAAAATATGATCAAAAATTTAATACATTATTTTCCACATTAAATAAAGACCAAAAAAAATTTTCAATTAAATTATAAAAACCGATACAAAAATATTTTTCATAGATGGTCCGGGAGGATCAGGAAAAACATTTTTATATAAAACTATCATATTTTATTATTTATCTTTGGGAAAAAAAATTTTATCAATGGCTTGGACTGGCATTGCATCAATTTTATTACCTAAGGGAATGACAAGTCATAAAACTTTCAATTTACCTTTAAATTTAGATCAAGTTGAAAGCATTCGTTTTAAATCAAAAACAGAAAAACAAAGACTACATCAAGCGGACATTATAATATGGGATGAAGCATCAATGATACCGAAAAAAGCGTTAGAAATTGTAGATTTAACTCTTAGAGATCTCACTGATAAAAACGAACCTTTTGGTGGTAAAAAAATTGTATTAGGTGGGGATTTTCGTCAAATTCGTCCTGTAATTAAACATAGTAATCCACAAACTATAATAGAAGAAAGTATAAAATGTTCGCATCTGTGGTCATTGTTTCATATAGAAAAATTAAAAACTAATATGAGATCAAGAGAAAAAAAATTCATTTCTTTACTACTCAACATAGGTGAAGGAAAAAATTAAATAAAGTTATTTTGGCGTCTTATAATGAGGATGTGACAAAACTCAATAACAGAATATTAAACATGATGAACGCAGCTAGAAGACAAGTATTCATCAACCGCGACACTTCAGCGAGCAGTGCACCTGCTACCAGCTTTCGCTAGAATACAACTATGCCGGGAGATCGCCTCTCTTATATGCCTTGAACTAGTCTTATTCTGATGCGCGAGCGACGATCCGCGTCGACGCCACCTAGCGGTGACTAGTTCAACCAATTAGTGACAACTATGCCCCTGCTGGTTGTGGGTGCTCAAACGGCTAATGCCACGCATCGCCAGGGTTGCCAGGTGTGGCGATTAATCGCCAAATGTGCGTTTTTTTAATGACTGGCGATTTTTTTTCAAGTTGGCGGCTGGCGATTTTTTGGCGATTTGAAATTTTAAAGGCAATAATTATTGTTTCATATTTTTTTTGTATGTTTGACAGTATGCCAGTTGATATGTGACTGTACTCATGCGCATTCAATAATATAACCGAAAACATAATAGTAAAAATAATTATTACTATGATTCATATTCATAAATTTTCAATTCGCGCTAGCTGATGAAATGCTTCCTATAGAAGTATCTTCTACAGTTAGCGTCAGCGTTCAAATAGTAACGTTTCAACGGAATGAACACGCCGCCACCGTCACCTATACTGAACGTGGGAGAGAAAGAGAAAGAAACACAACAAACATCTGACTCGCGTGGACCTGCATCACACAAGCAACAGTTTTTATAGATATCCCTCGACGGAATTCCGATAAGTTTTCTCTGTGTATTGAAGTGATTTTTATATTTCGGTTTTTATAATATAATATAATTATCAACATGAGTAAGAGTGATAAGAATAAAGGTGTTATATCTAAAGTGCGAGTGTACAAGTATAAGTCGGATTGGGAAAGCCAAAACTGGGCTAGAGGTAATTGTTTCTATTAATCTTTACATAAGTGTATCGTATTCTCTACTTGAAATATTTGATAAGATACACGTTTAATCGCACGCTGTAGGGATTTTTTACATATATTCGTAAACGTTGTTTTTCAATAGGATGGCTCGCAAAAGCAGAAGTGATAAATCCAATAAATGGAAATCAGGCCTACTGCACTGTTTGCAGTAAAGATTTGAGAGCGCATCGTACCGATTTGAAACAACATGGCGAAAAACCAACACATGTGAGATTGATGGAAAATATAAATCCGAAGACCCACGTGAAAAAAAAATATAAAATTTTCATAAAAAATATATGAATTGAGTTCATGCTCTAAACATGAAAAAGTGATTTTATGAAAAAAACATGAAATAACATGAAATTTTTGGGTAATGAAGAAATTTAATGCAACAACTATAAATACATTTTTTATTATTTTTCACGCATATTTGTGGAGTAACATATAAAATTTTTCACAAGAATTATTTTTCCTTGAATATTTTCGACCAGCACAACATGAATACAATATGTGTCCCGTACTGGTACAATAAAATCAGACAAATCAATTCGCTAACTTTCAACAATAGTATTACTTTCAGTATCGTAACATTTGACGAATTGACGTATTAAAGAAAATAAAGAATCTCCTAATGAGAAAAAACATAAAATTCTGCCTAAGTTAGAACCATCCCAGAAAACATTAAAATTGTTTCTTTTTTTTTGTCGAACATAGCTACTGGACGTATATATTTCTTTTTTAATTTGGATTCTTGCATAAAAACACAGTTTTCAATGTTCAATTGTCGAATTGAACAAAACCTTTTGAGAGCGTCTACTTCAATATTTTTAAAAATTCTTTTGATAGGTTTTCCTAATGGGTAAATTGAAATCGATTCTCGATTATCTTCGCGGTGATTTTCATTTGATTCCGCAATGAAATGTTCTAACATTTTATGTGCATTGAATAAATACATTGAATTAACAATCTCAGTATCTATTCTATTAGATCCATGAACTATTTTTTTAATTCTTCCAATCCCATCTTCAAAAGGAAACGCAGACCAACAGTAAATGGGACCCCAACTTCGAACACTCTCGGTTATATGCTTTCCCACTTGATGTACATTAAAAGTACATTTTTTGCGCCCATATAATTTTTCGACACCATCAGAAAATTCATTGAGTAAACGATCTACTTCATCAATTTCTTCGACTGTTATTTCAATTTGTAAAAGTTTAATTATTGATTGAGAAAGTAGCAAAAAATGATCATAATATATTTTTTTTAAAACATTTCTCAATAGAATTGGTAAATAGTGTGTCAAACTTTCGCGAAGCTCACTCCCTTTCCAAAAATAGATATGTTTAATAATTCGAGGTGTTCGCGTTACATAGTCCGGGGGAAATATAGCTTGCAGTTCATCATCTATTTCATTTCGATGATTTTTTTGTACATACCAATCACATGCATGATATTTAGTGTCGAACCACAACGATAAGAGCATTCTACATACACCCAAAAGTACCGAATGCAAGTAGTCAGGAACAAAAGACGTAGCTGAACAAAAAAAAAGGTATTAGGGCAGTTATAGATGGACCTTTCACGCCATGTGCATGCTCTAAATTGTCAGAAACTGCTCTTCTTGCTTGCTCTAACATTCTTTCTTTCGTTCGAACAATAGGCGAAAAATCTAGCGTTGGGTATACCGTTGTTGACTTGTGACCTGTAATAATTATATCTCTCATATAGTGCGATATTTATAGTTCTTATGAAGTCTCTATTCAGGGGAAGTTAGGGTATGAATTTCTGGAGATTTGGAATTTCGTGCTCGAAAATGATCATTTTCTAGAAATTTCTAGAGTTATCAGGAGTTTTGTTTACAAAAATGAAAAATTTTGCCTAAGAATGTTCCCCTGAATAGTAAAATCCTTAATGAAATTACCTTTCATTCCTGGATGCTCACAAAAAGTACATCCATATGCACCATTATATTGCATAATGTTTTGAACAACAGCTCTAGCAGGTGCGTCAAGTGACGCTATCGGAGCTACTAAAATGCTGTGCTTGAATGTATTTATTTGCTTGTCATACCAACCGAAACCTGGATCGAACAAACTTCTGAAACTATTGACCATTGGTCTCAAAAAAGTGTTCATATTAGGTTTATGCTCCCTGCTGTAGTATACACCGCAAACAAATCGAAATTTGTATCGTGACTCATAAGGAACATTAACAATTTGCACTTGAATCGGCCAAACTTGACCATTTGAATTGTTTGCTATTGGGCATCCGTCAGTATTCCACAATAAAACCACATCATTTTCTCCTTTCAGTACATTTTCTTCCAAAAAACGATATTCGGTCCCAGAAGAAATATCACTAATGACACTCGGGTCGTTATTTCTATTTTGACGATGTAATTCAATGTAGTGACTTAGTTGTTGAGTCTCGAAAGCTTGAGTTAACAGTGCTTTCAAGTCGTACTCTTCAAAACAACCGTTAACATGTTCACTGTTATAATTTTGGCATTTAGTGATATCCGAACTTATATTGTGTTCACCCAGATAATTAGAACATGATTCACACATACGGTGCCTTTTAATGACTTGTGTTGGAGCAATTTTATTGAGAAATTTCATTAAAAAATGCTTATTACGAGGGAGATAATTCGGCTTTGGCAGTAAGTCATGTATTAAATCCAACAAATCATATAAAGCTCTTTTCGTTGTGCAATGTTCTAAATAATAGCCTAAAATTTTTTTCACACATTCCCCAACGCCAAATTCAGCATCATCGTAGACTTTTTTGAGACACTCATCTTCAAATTTTTTCTGCTCATTATTATTATTATCAAAAATAATATGATCATCTGGCAAAGAATTAAAAGATTCAGCTCTCAAATCTATCGATTCTATATCAGACGTAGCGTCATCAATCGAGTCTGCAGGTTCGATATTAGGAACATCTTCCTATTTAAAAATATATTCACAAGGTAAATTTTCAAACCTTTTTTAAATGCACATGAGCGCATGTAGTAAAGGTCGGCCACTCTCTGCAATTACGGCATTTTGGACTCAAAGTGTACCTAACTCACAAACGTTTATCTTGACTTGAATTTGACTTGAATATTTAATTCACTTTATCTCAAATATGTGTTATCCGATTTAAAAACGAAGTACACTAATAGAAAAAAGCGACAAAATTTAACGAGAACTGTGACTTGTAGGATGGAAAAATAATCTCAAGTATTAAAGATATAAAGATGAATAAGTGTAGGTCAGCGCCCGCAGAGCTAATTTCCGCGCACGAGTGGTGGCACACGTGCGGCGGCATGTCTTTGCTTTTTTGATTCGTTCATTATCACTAACTAAATAATCTAAAATGATTGTTTGTGAGTGAGCTAATGATATGATACTTTAAATCGAAAATGCCTTAAATACGTAGGTGGCGCGTCCTTTGCTCATGGACACGCTCATATATATAGTACTAGGGGGGCTCCGCCCCCCCTGCTCGCTCCGCTCGCCAACCCCCCGATTAAGTTTAATACTCAAATAAAAAAAATAATGATATTTTAAATAATAAAATTGTCAAGTATTTTTTTATGAAAAGTTTAACAAAAAAATAGTCTGTAGAAAAATAAATTTTTGTATAAAAAAATTTCGTAAAGCAGTTACAAAATATAAGTTATTGTTATCAATTTAACTACACTCGGCAACAAAAAATTTCATCGAAATTTTTTCGATTTTCAAATGCTTGTATCTTGGGCTATATTAATCGTATCAACGCGATTTTTTTTGATTTCGTGGAAATCTTGTCTTCTTTAAATCCATATA
>CACVKI010138679.1:0-13719 GCA_902732785.1 Trichogramma evanescens | reverse complement strand
GAGACCTTTTTACCATGTACTATAACATACCAAAAGCGCGTCAAGATCGGTGACATACGTGTGCACGGTTTTGTAAAAAAGTATTATTTTGACCCATATATGTTCAGATGCTTTGTGTATACACAACACACTTGACTAGCTGTCAATTAGATATTGACTCTTTGAAGACTCTTTCTCTGTTAATTGAATAATCGTTCTATTTTTATCAGTATTAATACGTATGAGAGATAACTGTGATGATGATAACTATAATATTTATGTTTTTTCAGTTTGCCGCGAATGGGAACGACTTTCACACGAAGCATGGAAAAATGTTTCGAAAAGCCAATTTTATGCCTTCATGAAAGAACAAAAAACCACGGATGATGTGAAAAAAATATTTCCCTTTTTGAAGTATATACCTCATATTACGATAGCATTCAAAAGGCATTTGCCCTCGGTACTCAAAAGAGATTTAATAAAATTGATTCATCAGATACTTGAAGTTCTGAGTGAATCCGAAGATAACAACTTGAAAAGTTTTACGTGGAATATTCGAGTTTCGCGAAACTTGGTCCAAAAATTTCTGAAAGCTAACATCCATAATTTAGAGCTGATCAGTATCGATGCATTCAATCGCATAGAAATATCTGATTTCAACACTTTGCTACAAGATGCTGATAATTTGAAAGAATTCAATTGGTTCATAAAGACTGATAAACAGCAAGCATTTTTATTGTCAACTTTAAAATCCTTACCAAAAACGTTGAGGATTTTAAAAATATACATTCAAAAAAGTGTCTCTCAACCAATTTCTGCTGAATTAGTATTCAAGGTAAGCACATGAAATTATTAATCGGTCTGATATAATTTAAGGTTTTCTTTGATTCGTATTTTTAATAATTATTTACTGATTTACAAATATTCTTCGTGGTTTTTTATCTCAAAAAATTACTCTAATTAATTTTAACTATTTTTTATTCTTTGAATTTTAGTTGAACTAAAGAGTACGTATGGCTTTTTTGCAACATTTTTAAGATCATCTATTATACATTTTCTAAGATTTTTTATTTCTGTTTGACTGTGTGAAAAAAACAATTTCGGATCTTCAAAAATGAACGATATAATACGTAAATAATTTCTAAAAAATATAAACTTCTTTAGAAAATTTGAGAACATCTGAGATCGTACTCGTCTCAAATTGTGTTGTTATATTTTTTATTATTTTTAATAGCTTCCCTTACAATCTAAATTTAACTGGAACCATACAATTTTCTTATCATATCATTTTTTTCAGCATTTGAACCATTTTCTACAACTCGATATTTTGGTTTTGAGTGGATTGAATTTTACGTTTGAAAATAAAACACCACTTGATGCTACTGCAGAGCTTCTAATGCTTCATTTACCTGAAAGTAGTGTCGATTACAGTATTTTACCGATCAATCCAGTATTAAAGCACTTGTTACTTGAGGGTGGTCTCTTGACAAATGAAAATTTGGATTTTATATTAAAAAATTATTCATCGTTGCAAACCATAGGATTGGCTTACGTAATGATGACCGAAGCTCAAATCGGTCGTTTATCCGAGCTACGCCAATTGAAAAGCCTAAGTTTAACTCGCGTGCACAATTGGACAGGGAGTACATTGAAGTTTTTCCCCAATTTAGAAGAACTTGGTTTTACAGAATGTTATAATTTAGAAGAACATTTTTTATTCGCTTGGCTGTACACCGCAAAAAACCTAAGGTACCTCAGTTTGAATGAGAAAGAAATTGAGTGGGATTTATTGAAAAAACATTTGAAAAAAACTCGTCAAAGCAGAATTCATAATTTAGGTATTGTATTATGTTCATCAGAGCCATATAGAATGTTTTTAAATCCGTTCTAATTGTTGTTATTGTAGAAAAATTTTTTTGTTTGTTCATCATTTAGAATGATCAGTCAATATTCTTATTAGTTAATTTATAAAAATGTTGCTATAATTAGCATAGCTTTAGCTTAATAAGCATTACTTTCTTTACTCTCTTTCCCTCTCACCCTATTTCTCAAATTCGATATTTGATTTAATATTTCCATTTGGGGTAGTCACTCGATATGATGACATATTACAAAAGATGTGGTGATTATTTTTTTTTAAAAGATCAAGAAAAAGTAAGATTGAATGTCTTGTTTCTTTCAGTTGAACTATTCAATCTTCAATTTATTGTGTGAAATTCCTGAAATATATTAATTAATTGTAAATACTCATTGATAATTTTAATAAATTCAAATGTATTTCGTCAATTATATCTTGTAAACGTTGTTTTATTTCCACTTTATAAATTTTGAGTAGATGTAGTGCGATGTAAACAAAATTTCAACTGTCGAATCTAAAAGTTCAAAGTATACATTAGATCTGGAATTAGAACAGTTGAGATACAGTAGTATCAGTAGTTAGATGGTAAATAATTTAAAATTGAAAAGTCAAGGGATTTTACAATGTCAGCTTCGGAAGAACATAGACACGGATGTGATGATTGTGGTAAGATTTTACTAACTAAAAAAAATTGGAGAATCACACTGATGGTGTTCATTTGAAACAAAGAAAATTTGTTTGCAACGATTGTGGACAGTCTTCTGCCACGAAACAACATTTGAATGATCACGTTCTGAATGTCCATCGAAGAATCAAAAATTACACATGTGACGTGTTTGGGAAGGATTTTGGACGAAAAAGTGTCTTGAACCGACACATTGCTGCAGTACATGAAAAAATCAAGGATCACAAATGCGAAGATTGTGGCAATTGTTTTGCTCAGAAGAGTCATTTGATGCGGCACATAGGTCGAGTTCATTTAAAAATCAAAGAATACAAGTGCGAAGAATGTGGCAAGTCTTTTGGATACGCGAGTAATCTTATGAATCACATAAATACAGTTCATTTGAAAATCAAAGATCATAAGTGCGGAGAGTGTGGAAAGTCTTTTGGTTATAAAAGTGATCTGATGAAGCACATTGATACAGTTCATCTGGAACTCAAAGAACACATGTGTGAGGAGTGTGGAAAGTCTTTTGGTCTTAAAACAGACTTGAATAAACATATGAGTGTAGTCCATGAAAAAATCAAAGAACACAAGTGCGAAGAATGTGACAAGTCTTTTGGATACACGAGTAATCTTATGAAGCACATAGATACAGTTCGTTTGAAACTCAAAGAACACATGTGTGAGGAATGTGGGAAAGCCTTTGGTGAAAGAAAGGGCTTGAATCGACACATTGCCGCAGTTCATGAAAATATCAAAGATCATAAATACGAAGAGTGAAGCGAGTAATTTTATAAAACTCATAGTTGTAGTTCATCAACTTAAAGAACAAATGTGCCAAGAATTTGGAAAGCTTTTAGATTCTGACGCTGTTACAGGTCATAACCGGTTGAAGCAAATAAAATATTTTGATGGATAAAAAATTCAAAATTTGTGACCTCAAGGCAATCGACAGTAAAAAAATTGAAAAAAGATTCAATTTTTGCGTGAATTAATAATGACTTACTTAATTACCGACTTTGATATTATAACCCTCATCTCTTCTCATTTAAAAAACACAAAAGGATACTGTGGTAGTCCACAGATGCAAGATTTTTTTCTTTTGCTTATCAAATATTTTTTATCCGCTTATATTTTTTTAAAATAATGACAAATCTTATTTTGTAAATAAATGCTATAATATAAAATTAGAACTTATTATTTGTTATAAAAAAATAGATGAACACTTTTTTGCCTCTATGCTGTTTTCAATCACGAATATATTTTTTTTATCATCATTATCATGGTACCGACGCCAACATATGCGTCCTAAATTTTAAGTAGTTTCTTGAAATGAATATCAAAAATCTGTATTTGAGTCTGTTGTTAAAGGAAAATCTTTTACTCAACTTTTTTCCACGGTAGCATCTACATTATAGTAGGTTATTTAGATATTCAAATAGCACATTTCGATCGCATTTTTTTCAAGGAATTCGATAACGAAATATTTTTAAATTTTCATAAGAAAAAAAAATTGTTGCATTCGACCAAGGAATCGTCGATCGCGCGAGACAAAAAAATAACGTCGTTAACGATTTTTTGTATACTCACGGTGACTGTGAGGCGAAGCGACGGACGGTCCGTCTTGGATGATCTCCAAGGAAGCCGAGCCCTTGTACACGGGGGTTATCTCGGCGAAGCATCTCAGATGGATTCGATTGTCCCGGAACAAGTTGCTCGTGTCCAGCCGGAGGATCGATCGAGACCTCTGCCCGTCGTCGCTGATTATCTGCATGACGTGGCTGCTCACGCTGAACTTCATCCGGCTGCCGTTGAGCTATATATATAAAAAAACAGCAACAAAAGAAACGAAAAAAGACAGTGAAATAACGGCGAATATAGACAGACTTTATAATCCTCGTTTAGAGGATATATACTCACGGGCTTTCCGTTGACGTTCCAGGTGATGTTTGCCGCGGGCCGCGACGCGCCCGAGGTGCAGTTGGCCCTGAGCGTGTCGCCGTCTGCCAGACGCTGCTTGTCCACGGCTATCCTCGGCTCGAGCTCCGGCACGTCGACCACCAGCACGTCGGCCTCCTGGAGCTTGGTGTCGTAGCGCGGCTGATCCTCCGACACCTCGCACTTGTAGCGGCCCGAGTGGTCGCGCCTCAGGCCCAGCAGCGTCACGTCCTGGGCATTGGAGCCCGAGACCTGCGTGCAATACGAGAGAGACGAACGATATACGTTATACGTGTGGCACATACGTCGAGGGATGTGCTCTGCACCGAAAAACCCGTATAGGAAGAATCACTAATTTTATAGTAAAATTACTATTATTATTGTAATTTTCAATATGTTTCAAATAAATTTTGAAACATTTTATAGTTTTATTTTAAGTCAATGATGTTACACTTTTACAATAAAATTAGTAATTTTTCCTAAATGGATTATATGCGAGCCAGAAAAAGCTTCACGACATAAACTGTAAAAAAGCTCGAGTCCGCCAAGTGCTTTTTTTCCGAAAGCTCGCGCAGCAGCAGATATAAAGTAAATACACAATAATACTTACGTTGACTTGTATGCTGCGCACGGGGAAGGTGACGTAGGGCGGATCCTTCTTCGGCACGTAGCGAAAGAATTCCTCGTCCTCGAAGTACCACTTTATCGTGTAGAGCTGGGCGTCCTCGAGGTCGTAGCTGCAGGTGAGCAGGGCCGAGTCGCCCACCCTCACCCGCTCGGGCGCGATTATTTTCAAATTTTTCAAGCTCGTGGCACCTGTTGTGTTGCATAAAATAATAAATAATAGCATCGAAATTCGCTCTTTTTTTATTAAACGCGCCCGCGCGCGTGGGACACATTTTTGACTCGAGAATTTTATATATACAGCACATGCTACTGCTACTCGCAAACATTGTTTCGAGCCTTTTTACTTTGCGATTTGAAGAATTTAAGGAAGTTTACCACGCAGCGCAGCGCCAAAGCGCGAACGCAAACTTTGTGTGTGCTGCTGCACGCTTAGTAGTAGTGGGAGGAGGAAGGAGGAACTTTGGAAAATTTTACCGAAGAATTCCTTTCGCGAAACGCGCAGCGCGAAAAAAAAGAGAGAGAGATGCATCATTCTTTATGCTTTTTCACAGCGCAGTGTTGAGAAGTAAAGCAGAGAGAGAGAGAGACGCGATGGAATCGTAGGAAAAAAAAGAGGAATAAATGCGCTATATACGGAGTAAAAGCTGTGTAGCATAAGCTAATAGCGTCTCTCGCCGCGGAGAAGACCGGACTCCCGCTCGCATGTATCAGAGATTGCGAAATATGCTCATGAATATTCATCACTTTATCCTGCACTCGTGTACAGAGTCCTGCCTGTGCATCCGATGCGACTATCGAGCTGCTTTTTTCAAATAACAGCGACTGTATTAAAAAAAAAAGAAAAAAAAACCGTATTGGCCGTACAGTAGATCCGCGTAATTGAAGAGCTTAAAATTGTTTTTCCTTTCAACTACAACCAATTTTACGATTTTCATAGTATATAATATACGCGCAAATTGATTTAAAAATTTTCGAATCGAATTAAAATTTTCCCGGAAGCGAGCGATTTGACCGCATGCATCAGCTTTGATGAGCCGAACAAAAAAAAAAAACAACAAAATAACAAAAGAGCAACGAAGAGCGCGCAGATTTCGGATAATTTTGGTTTGTATACATTTTTTCCATCGCTCGCGTTCTAATTGATACACGCGCCGTGTAATAAATAAAAAATGTTTTTAAGCGTAAATCGGTCATACACTCGCACACCCACACACATGCACGCCATGCACTCGTCAGAGCGCTGAACCAGTCGAGCAAACGCTTTCAATGATTAAAACCAATTTGTTATATCCAGTGGTGTGCCCGCGGCCATGTTGTTGCGTTGCGCTTGTGTGTACGCAGCAGCAGCAGCAGCAGTAGCACTGCGCCACTTCCCTCGCCCACGACGAAAATACTTGATGCGCGAGCATTTTTTTTTCCTATTTTTGGTTTTTTTTTATCTCGCCTCTCTCGCTTTGTCTGTTTCGTCGCGCGCGTTCGAGGGGGTAGAGGGAGTAAAATGAAATTTTTGTACAGTCGATGGATCGAAGTGATTACAGGATTTAGAGACCTTCGTAACGTTTCATTTCTGTACGCACTTTTTTCTGCATCACAGTGTTCTCGGGGCGTTATATCAGTATCCCAGATACGTTTTATTATCTTTATTTCGTATAGTTGAAAAGTAAGTCACGTTTTATACCCCCTTTTTTCCTTCTTCTCGTGCTTCCTCTCAACTTTTTTTTTATTTTCATCACATAAACGAGTTAAAATCCAGCTTAGCGCAGTCGAAAGTATCGATTGTGGTTTTTCCATCTATACTCCGAGCGCCTATGGTGTGTGGTGGAGAAAAAGGGTGCTGCTGCGAGTATGAAACCGCAAAGTACGCGGCGGCGGCGGCGCGTGCAGCGCCGAACAAAAGTAATTTCGCTGATGCTATTGATGCCATACGTTACAAGTTGCCAACAGCAATCTAACTGTCACATTATATATATATTTTAGCCGAGAGAGAGAGAGAGAGAGGGCCTAGGAAACTTGTCGTTAATTTTGCCCTTTTCTCCTCCGTCGTACGTACGTACGTACGATCTGGTCTGGCAGCAGTAGCAGTAGCAAAAAAAAGCAGCAACGACGCAGTTTTTTTGAACGTTTGCACGCGCGCGACTCGCTGCAGCTCACTCGCTATACTGCTATACTATGACAACGACGACGACGACGACTACTACAATGCGCGCGACGCCGGCAATTGGATGATTTTGTCTCGCTGGGAGATTTGCAAATTCCTTTTTTTTAGCGTTTTTTAACGAAACGAAAGTTGCTGAAGCACCAGGAAATATAACGATCGCGTGGATTTCTTCCTTTTTTTTCGTACACGTCCGCAACGCCGACTGATCTCTCCATAGCTTGTATATGTATTTGAAAATTCAATTACGACGATTTTTTTCCTCCCCCGAGGAAATTCATATTGACGCCTTCGCAGAGTTAATCGTTATTTCACTCGGGCATTACAAACTGTGTGCGTTATACTCAGTTGCTTTTTTACTTCATTTTTTTCACTCGTTTTTTTTTTTACAAGAAAACTTTCCCAACAAATTAGTTTTGAAAATTTTGCCCGAGTATTATACGCGAGAGAGAGAGAGAGAGAGAGTTAACTTATTTTAAAGCTCCACTACTCGAAAAAGCGACGTAAAACTGCATGACGAGCGAAACTCGCTCGCTAGCTGCGGGGCTGGTCTGCTGCTGCTGCTACACAGTGCAGCAGTACTCTGAATATACGCATTTATATCCGCGATTCTCTCTTTATATTTTTTATGAACTTTTATTTTACATTCGCTGAAATTTGAAATTAAAATGTAATGCCTCTTCAAACTGCTGCTGCGGCGATATTATATGTACGTGGGCCACGCGCGCGCGATTCTCTAATCCGGGATTGCCTAGCGAGCGAAAATTTCGCGCTCGATTCGCGAAAATGAAACTTTTCTCATCAGCGTTGTATTTATACGCGTGGTCGATTCTCTTCCTGTCAAATTGAATATTCGAAAGAAAGAAAAACGCGTGATATCAAAATATCCATATTTTTGGTTCATCCGACGGAAAATCGGTCACGGTACACGTCGTAATCTCTCGGAACACATGTACACGTATAGATAAATATGCCAAGCTCTCTCATTTACGCCTTCTTCTTCTTCGAGGAACATCCCCCCGCTTATCGGCTGTACACCGTATACAGCTGCGCAACGCGCGTCAAAAGACGATCAGCGACGAAGACATTTCCCACGAGGGGATATCGATACCACCGGCGCAGCACCTGCTCTCGCGTGCGAGCTTATATTCGGCCCGGTATTTATCGGCTGTACGCTTTTCCACCCTCCAGATAAAAACGACGGTTATATACAGCCGCTATATACCGTGTACACGTGAAAGATTCGCATCGCGACGGTAAATAATACAGGCGCTGACGACGCTTTAAATCGCGAATTATATTTTGCTTCTGAAGTTTTGAATTACTATTATAAGTCGAGCTCCTGCCAAGGCAGCAACAGCAGGCGAAAGCTCGGGGATGCGCAGCAGCATTATTAATCAAGTCTAAGCTTTAAGTGTAGGTAGAGGTAACCGCGGTGATTTACGAGAGAGAGAGAGACTCGACGTTCGCTCGCTCGCTCGCTCGTTGTTGTTGTTTTTCCACGCGCAGGTGACGACGACGACGACTACAAAAAAAAAATAATAATAATAAAATAATATAATACGTAAACTACCGTAAAAACTCGAAAGTCGACATTTTTATTTTGTCCCTATGGAGAGAGAAGGAAAGCAAGCGCGCGCTAGGCGAGAGCAAGTGGAGTGCGAAAAGATGAAGGAGGAACGAGAGAGAGAGAGAGAGAGAAAAAAAAGGATAGAGGAAGAAGAACGAAGTAATAAAGTTTTATCACCGTCGACGACTAACAAAAATGTAACTTTCTTTCGTAAAGTTGCATAAATTTTCGAGTGTACCTTGCGCACCGAATCTTGCGTCCTCCTCGTGCTGCTGCTATATGGTATATGGCCCTATATAGCTCCCTTATACGTATATATACGTATAACGTTGCGAACTCGCGCGAGTGTAGAGCGCTCGCGAGCCAGCCGTGTGATAAAAGAAAAGAAACGGAAAGAGAGAGAGACTCTTAATGCCAAAACCAAAAATAGTGGGAGAAAGAGATAGCAGGGGCTTGAAGATGCTCGATCTGCGCAGAGCTAGCTTAGGGTCAAGAATTTATGAGACGCACACACACACGTACAAATATTAAGAAGTACTTTATTTTTTTATCATCGTTTCGGATGAAAGTTTTTTGCGCGAGAGCCTAGTTTTTTCTCTCATCTTTTTATCATTTTGCATTCGAAATTTTATTGCAAACAAGAGCGAGAGAGAGAGAGAGAGAGAGAAAGGCATGTAATCTCGCCCGTCGTAAAAACGTTGTACCACGCGTAGTACAACAATGAGCATAAAAGAAACGAGAGAGAGAGCAGCGGCAAAAATAATAAAAGTAAAATAAATCCAGAATGACATTATGCATGAGAGGTTGAGTAAAAAAAAAAACAAGGAGAAGAACGTAGGAGTAGAAGTGGTACTTGATGTAACTAAATTCCAATCGGTTCGTCACGCGTATCGCACAGAGGGCGAATAGAACAAAAGACGTGGGTGGAAGTTTAACGAAATTGAGAACGATCGGTCAGAAGTAGCAGCAGCGGTAGTAGCCAAGCGCTTGCAGTTCTCGGTGTGTGAATTTATAATGTAGAAAAAAAAACACCTGTGTACTGATAACGCAGCAGTCGAACGCGCGCGGGTGCTTCTTTTTTCACAAAATTAGAATATCATGAAACGAATTTTCAGTGCTCCGAACGGAAAAAAGAGAAAAATAAATAAATTTCCTTTCCTAAAAAAAGTACGTGCACGAATATTGAAATCTTAAATTGCGCTTGATCGATTCTTCCAAAGAAATTAACAACCGTGAAAATCAAAGCAACGAGAAATAAATTATCTCTCCTTTACAACCCCCTTCGAGAAATCTAATGACGTAGATTTTCTTTTCATCAAATTGGGCGAGAGATAGAGAGAGAGAGAGAGAGAAAAAATATCACCCTCGAGTCGCAGAGATTTGCCTTCGCTCCTGCCGCGAATCTGCTGAGCGAGGCAGAAAATTTTAAAAGCGATACAGAGAAAGGATATATTCTCGAATTTTTTTTTCTCTCTATTTCATTGGACACGGGGTGTGTCGTCGATCCTTACGTATAGCAATCAAAGACTCCTTCAGAGGGAGAGAGAGAAATCTGCTTGCTCTCTATGATGAACCATTCTCGACTGCATGAATGTATCTCATTAATCACGCGACAGTACGGTACATCGCGTGAATGGAGGCATAATTAAAAAGTGCGAATCGTACACGCGGGCACGAGTTGTGAATCGACTGTAATATTCACTTGGCTCTCGTGTGTATAGTCGACCCGAGATTTTATACAATATTACAAGGGAACGGACGACGATCGCGATCTTTGATTATAAGTACAGCTTGTAGCACAGTTGGAAAAGTTTATCCTTATATAAACTTTTTGCATCATCGCGATCTCGTATAATATAATGCGATATCGCAGTAGAGAGAGGGGGGAGACAAGAATAACACTCCTACAGGATTAAGCGAGAGATATCACGTGAATTAAGCTTTTGCAAAGTCGTAAACTTGATTAAGACGAGAGCGAGAGAGACGGACGAATGGCTCGCAGTTTTATGTAAATAGTCACTCTACTCGATTCCGTGTACGAGCTTTCGAAATAGAATCGTTCGCGACGATGCACCAATTACATCCGTGGAAAAACAAACGAAGTTTCGTAATTTACGAGAATCTCGAAGCGGATGTAACGCTTTTAATTATAATAAATATATACTCGCCATTGATCAGCAGCAACGAGACGAGCCCCGCTACGATAATCGCAGCGCCGCGCCAGCTCCTGATCCCATTCATGCCGCCCATGGCCGATTCGTCCAGCGGCTGCAGCGCATTATATATCGTACGCCAATTCACTCGTGTATACAATATACAATATTATATAGTACCGATCACCACTTGATTTACGTTAAATCGCGCAATGTATTATATATTTTTTCACTGCGCATCCTCGACGATTACACGACACACGACGGCGGATGACGATGATGCTTCTTTTTTTGTTTTTTTGTTTCGTTCGAGAGAAATCTCGAGTGACCGCGAGGCAGCGCAGAACAGAATCCAGCGACATCCGAGTCGCTACTGTCACGATCCGAGGAGGTGAGGATGCTCGAGCTGGGTGGGTGGCTGCAGCGTGTGTAAGCAGCAGCAGTGGAGATATACTTATAGACATATATATGTAGAGAGAGATGCACGCGTGCAGGGCGCAGACTCCAAAAGCCGCGAGAGAGAATTTTGCTACTGCGGTGCTTCTATCTACTCGCGCGAAAGTGCAGTACGACTTCTGGATTAACTATTTTTTTTCAATTTTATTATTATTTTTTTTTTATTTTCGAGGAAAGGCGAGTCTTTGGTTTTTAATTAATTTTCCAGTCGATTGTTTCAATTTCGTATAGATACAATTCAACGAACGATTTTATTTTCAAAAATGTCATTCTCGTCGGACTTTACAAGTCGGCGATTGTAAAATGTAAACAAACAATACAGGTTACGTATATAGGCGTTAAGAGTTTAAACGACGTTGTCTTACTTTCTCCCAATGAACTTTTTATTTCTATAATAACGGTTATAAGCTTCTGGGCGCCACAGCGGCGGATACCTAATGTCTTCGTGGCTGCTTCTATCATGCCAAGCTTGCCTGAAATAATTAACGATAGAAAGTCACGAAGAAAAAGCTCGAAATAAATTTTATCAATTATAGAACCTCAAAAAAAAAGTATAGAAAATACCTTCTCCAGACTGACATTCGACGAAAAGCGTATCGATCGCGAGTCCGCCTGTCCGCTCTCCACTCGGGGAATTTTCCGGCCACGCACACGTTCAGCAGATCGACGTTCGTCAGTCGCTCGGCGATCCTCTCGCAGCAGGACTTGGGCAGCAGGCGGCGCGTCAGCTCCGCGACGGATTGCACGGCCCAGCGCAGGAGAAATCCTCGCCACATCGGCGTCTCGTGCAGGTGTTGTTTCGCGCGATACTCTTCGTCCGATTCTTCGCTGTCCGATTCCGAGTAGCTGACGGACTGGCAACCGGCTAGAGGCCAAGGATCAAGGAATATTGAGGGCCGGGCTCGAAATGATCGAGGCCGATTTTTCACACGTCGAGTAATCTGCCTTGGCGTCTCGTCCGATTCGCTGTCCGATTCCGAACTGCTCAGCACTGGACGATACACGAAGCGACTCGTAGAAGTTCCAGTGTTCCGGATTATTCTCACTTCGAGTACATAGATGTGGCGGCCCGTAGTAGTTCCAAGGAACCGGATTTATCCATTCTTCGGTATATAGATTTGGCGGCCCGTAGATGATCCAGGGGTCCCGAATCATCGATTCTTGAGTACGCCTTATCTTCATGTCCATTGTCTCGTATAAGTTCCTTCTGGGATACGGATGAGGACGACGCGGGGTCGGCTCGTGCGAGTATTTCTTGACGCGCTCAACAGCAGCGCGAGATAATTCTTCGTTCACGGGGTAATCGACGAGACTCCAATATTTTTCAGCGTGTACCGACATGTATGCCAAAATTCGAATTATCGTAAAAGCGCCGCGTCGGTCCAGCTGGTAGCCTCGTTTTTTCAGCCACTCCAAGATCAGCGGCATAACCAGTTCGAACTCGATATCTCTGTACTGTCTCAATGATTCACCTTCGAAGTACCGTTCGAATTCGTCCGCGCTGGGAAAAATCAAGCTCGATGTATCGGTGCCACGATCCAATAGAATGTCGATCATTTCCGGATAGACATTCGCTACGGCGTATTGCAGCGGTGTCCGGGCCCACTTGTCCTTACGGTTGACCTGCACCAGCCGATTTTTTTCGTCGGCGATGCCGAACAACAGCTTCGCCATTTCGATGTCGTATTCTCTCCGGCAGATCAGGTGCAGAACGGTCAATCCGTCGTCGTCGACTGTATTTGGATAGGCGCCTCTTCTCAGCAGCAATTCGACCAGCTCTTCATCTCCGTACATCAGAGCCAGACTCAGCGGCGTCCGGTACGATATGTCCTGAGCATTGACGTCGATCGACTTTCGTAGCTCGTCGCAGACCTCAAATAATATCTTCGCTGAGTGATGATCTTTTTTTTTCTGGCAAATGATATGCAAAGGTGTCGATCCCTCATTGGTGGTCAAGCTCGGATCGGCATCTCTTCTCAGCAGCACTTCGGCCATTTTTATGCGGTCGTAGGTCAGAGCCAAGTGCAGCGGCGTCCGGCGCCAATTGTCCCGAGCATCGACCTGCAACGGCCGACCAGTTTTTTCGCAGATCTCAAAAAACGTCTTCACCAAATTAATATCGCTGCTTCTTTGGCTAAGAATGTGCAAAAGCGTCGATCCGTCCTCGTCGGTCGTGTTCGGATCGGCGCCTCGTCTCAGCAGCCATTCGACCGCGTCCAGTCGGCCGTGGACCAGAGCCAAGTGCAGCGGCGTTCTGCCCGATTCGTCCCTGGCGTCGACCCTCCACCTCGACGTCCACTCGTTGTCGTCGAAGAT
>CACVKI010138677.1:0-11132 GCA_902732785.1 Trichogramma evanescens | reverse complement strand
TATCTGAACATTTTTTAAAACAATTTTTAGTCAGTGTAATTCATCGCTATAAACGTTGTCCAAAAATGGTCACTTTGGGCGTTAAAGGGTTAAAGGGGGCCTCTCGTGTGTGTAACATATGCGTCGATAGTGAAAGTAAGGTAAAAGCACCAATTATGGAACGGTGTACCAATCTGTGTAACACCAGCATTTAAACCCTTATGAATAAATTTTTTGTTAAAATTTTATCTTGGAAGCAATTGAAAAGTATCAATTTTCATTAGTATAATCAATAAAAAATGATTTCGAAGCTAACTGTGTAATAATAATTTTATCATGGAATAAATGAATCAAGTGTGTCTGAAAAGCGCGTTCCACTGACAGGGACACCCAAAAAAAGCAGTGTCCTTTTAGTGAAACAGTACAGGTTAAGATCGCCATTTGATTTGATGTTTCCAATATTGGAACAATCGTTGATTTCGTTGATCCTTTAATGGAACGCGCAAAGTTTGCATCTGTTCCATCATTAGGTACCAAAGATACTTTGTTGATATTACTTATATAAATAAATAAGAAGATTAAGGACAACTTTAAACACAGTGATTTCGATATTAAAGGTACAGCGCATCTAATGATAAGTTTGTTTTAAAGTTTTATCAATTTTTCAAGTAGATACACGTGTTTGAAAAAAAGTTGTCTCAAAACCGTTCCATAATTGGTGTTTTTACCTTATATTAGTCGTATATAATAAAATCTGAAATTACCAAAACGTCACAGTGTACGAAGATTTTTTTCATCTTTTTTTTCCAAATTTTTCTCAAGCATGTTCCTTGCGACCTTGGTGGACTGTTTTTTGGTGGCAGAACAAATTTATTTTAGTGCAAATTTCTTCTCACACTTTTCACATATGAAGTCTTTGCGACCTTCATGAACTGTCAATTTGTGCGAGAGCAATTTCCGTTTATGTCCGAATTTCTTCTCACACTTGTCACAAGCGAAATCTTTGCAACCATTGTGGACTGTTTTCATATGCGAGAGCAAATTACACTTTAGTCCGAATTTTTTTTCGCAAAAGTCGCAAGCGTAATCTTTGCGACCATCGTGAATCATCCTTTGGTGTCTCAACGGATTTGATTTATTCTCAAATTTTTTCTCGCACTTGTCGCATGAGTAATCTTTGCAACTTTCGTGTACTGTCATTTGGTGATAGAACAAACTCGTCTTTTGTCCAAATTTCTTCTCACACTTGTCACATGAGAAATCTTTGTGCCCTTCGTGTACTGTCTTTTGGTGCGTTATCAAATGTACTTTTTGTCCAAATTTCTTCTTGCACTTGTCACATGCAAAATCTTTTCGACCTTCATGGACTATTTTTTTGTGATTAAGTAAAGTCGATGTTTGTCCAAATTTCTTCTCACACTCATCGCATTTATATTCTTTACGACCTTCGTGGACTGTTTTTTGGTGTGCGAGCAAATGAGCTCTTTGTCCAAATTTCTGATCACACTTGTCACATGTAAAATTTTTGCGACCTTCGTGGACTGTTTTTTCATGGCAGAGCAAATTCCATCTACGTCCAAATATTTTTTCGCATTTGTCACATGCGTAGTCCTTACGACCCTCATGGACTATTTTTTGGTGTAAAAGCAAATGCGATTTATATCCAAATTTCTTTTCACAATTGTCGCATACATAATCTTTGTGACACTCATGCACTGATGTTATGTGCATGAGCAAACACGATTTTTTTCCAAATTTCTTCCCACAATCACATAAGTAGTCTTTGAAGACTTGATCGTGTACTGTCTTAACGTGTCTCAGAAAATTCTGTTTATTTCCAAATCTCTTCGCGCACATTTCACATAAGTAGTCTTTGAAAACTTCGTGGAATATTTTTTTGTGCTTGAGTAAAGTTGATTTATTTTCAAATTTCCTCTCGCACTCGTTACACGTGAAATTTTTTTGATCTTTGTGTGCTAATTTTTGGTGCGCAAACAAACTCGATTTTTTCACAAATTTTTTCTCGCACTTTTGGCATGCAAAATCATTGCGGCTTTGGTGTACTGATATTTGGTGTCTACTCAAATGACTTCGGAACTCAAATTTCTTCTTGCACAAGTCGCATGCGTAAACTTGTTGATTATTGTGAATTGTGTTTCGATGTGTTATCACGCTTGATTCTTGTATAAATTCCTCAAAAATTTCATGTTGACTTAAATTATTTTCCAAGTCAACTTCCTCGGATTTTTGCTCGCATTTATTCATTTTGGTGTCTAAATTGAACGATGGATTTTTCTATTTAGTAGCACGGAAATTGAGCAAAATAAGTATGTTTGGTGTTATGGCTTGTTTAGACGTTAAAGACAACATTTAAACTAATTTGTTTTTACTATATAAACATGAATCATAATAACATTGTTTACAATCAAGTTACCGATTCATCTGTTTATACAGTATCCTTCAAATTTTTGAAACACTTAATAATTTTAATTGTCAAGTCAAAACACAGATGTGACGTGTTTCTTATGATCTTTTTCTCGCAATATTTTTATATTGAATGCTGACTATCCTTACATTATAGGTTCTCTTTTAAGAAAATTTTGATGTACTTATTGATTACAAAAACCAACAATAATTTATCAACTACAATAGTATTTTTATTGAATAAATCAATTTACACGCTGCAAAAATAACTTAGAACAAAATTACAGGTCATGTAGAAACCATAGTATACGTTCAACAATTCTCATGAAAATTATTATGTTGCAGCAAATTTTACTGTCAAAAAAGTAATGTTTTACCATCTACCGTACTGAAATTTGCTGCTTTATGAAATATTTGTGTATATAGCACGGGTGCTGAGAAATGAAAGGTAATATAACCGTCGCTATGCTCAGTGTAATAAGCCATAAGGGCGATGTAAATCGAGCGCCTAAGGCGTGATTTCGATTTGTCAGAGCGAGCGCGTATAGTAAACATCGAGCTAATTTAAAGCCGGCTCCCTCACCGCAGTATAATATCGCGAGATGTGTCACTCCAGACGCGTTCGGTGGCTGCAATGATTACCGCAAATTTTGAAAACGCCACCAACATCGTTTGGCCGATTCGTGTAAAGCCCTGGCTCGATGTTACTTAGAGAGAGAGAGAGAGACAGTTTGATACGTACAAAATCTGGCGAAATCATAGACACGCGCTAATTCGCGTTTTGGATGATTTGCGCGTGCGGAAAAAAAAATTCCACCACCAGATGTCGAGTACACCTTGGTAGGCAAATCGGCAAGTAGCAAAATATAAATAACCGTATTAGTCGCCAGTGTCAAAGTAAAAAGTATTTTGATAACTATTTAACTTGTGCAATAATTAGCTCTGAAATCTTGCGGCACTTCTACCGAGAAACATTCATAAAGTGTAAAACTTCGTTAATTATTTCGACAGCTTGACACCTATAGCGTTGAAGGAAGAACAGAAGAAGAAAAAAAAATGAAAATAAAATTATCGCGTTAACACCCGACTCGCGCTAATCGTTCAATTAAAACCCCTTTTAAGAGTCTTAAGTCGCGTTAATTGAATAATGAGTGCCCGCAAGCACTGCGCAGCCGACGGTGGGTCAGTCAGTATATAGTCATCGCGAGCGCGCGCAAATAAAATACACAATATTTTAATCGATCCCCGGAGAAATGACAGAGAGCGACGGCATAAATAATTATTTTATGTATATATTTTAGGGTGGAAACGAAAAAAAAAAGTTAAGTGTCGACGTCTCCCTGGATGCATGTATCTTCTTTGCAACAACAATAACAACAACAACAGCGGTAGCAGCAACAGTGGCAGTCGCTTCATGTAAACTGCTGCTGCCGTGCGTGCATGCCAACGGGATATAAATTGTACGAGGCGCAAACTCGCGCGCAAACTATAATACGCTAAGCTCTCTCACTAAATTACAGTGTGAATTGGCTTTTAAACACACCAACTCCGGGGTCTAGGCAGGGGGGCTCTTTCTCTCTCTCTCTCTCTCTCTTCTCTGCTCGGAGCTTCTTCCTCCCTCAGGCTCGTAAGCGCTCAACTTATATAATACAGTTGTTAAATTCATAAAACGTCCGTCCTATCACGCATCCGCGTGCATTAAGTCGAGTGAATTATTTTTTTCTTAGGCCTACTTGTGAAAAGAAAACGTTAAATTTAATTTTATTATGTAAAATTTAACTAAATTTAATTTACGGGGTAACGCTACTCTAAGATTTTCAAAACCAATTTTTTTTTTAATCAAAAGCTCCCTTCGGAAACACAGCTGAAAATGCGAAATTAGTATTTATAGGGTCAAAATAATATTAGGATGTTTTATTTTTAATTTTTCATTACAGCTTTATGCAAGAGCCAAATGGGCAAGAAAAACTTTACACGCGTTTTTCTCGAAATAATATTTCATTTAGTGAACGAGATTGCCGTTTTTTGACTAATATTTATTCGAATTTTTATAAACAATTTTGGGACAAAATTTTTTTGGCAAGAATTAAACTTTTTTGTGGAAAGCTGCCATTTACAAAATTTTCGCTTTTGAGCTAAAATCCTACATGGCTCAATACAAGACAACATTTTTAAAAGCTCCTAGAGTGGCTTTTACCCCTTAAGGTACTTTTTTATGAAATCTTCGTTAAAAATTACTGTATGCCTACTGATTTATTTTTTAATAAAGCTCTTCACAAAAATGCAGGAAAATTTAATCATATGCATTACTTTCAACGCAAAAATGAACGAAACGGATTGAGTTATATACTACAAAAATTAAAGATTTTGATCGCTTCATAATAATTCAATCGTATTTAAAACCAGCCTCTACCGCTAAATGGCGATTACCTCTATCTGTAAATCTGCAAATGGCAAATCAAAAATAATTGTATACGTAAAGCACGTTTTTTTGGAAAATATTATCGAAGTTTATTTCTTGGACTGTTATATTTTGTCTTAAATAAAAATCAAATTAATTGAAATACTTTCACATGAATTTAAATTCATCAACGCAAAGTGAAAAAACTTTCTCCGCTTTAATTTTTAACAGTATCGTGGCAACACGACCTCACTGAACATACGTTTTGATAAAATTAAAAATTTCACATCATACAAAATCCTATCTTACCCATTATCAGATTCGTTTGCGGCAAAGTTCGAAGATCCACATGCGTACAAATGCAAAGATTAAGCCGGGAGAGCTTAAATCGCATGCGGATCCCGTAAAAAGAGGAGACGAGAAAAAGTGTACGCGCGTGACAATAACAACAACGAATGGTGTGTGTGTGTGTGCGCGCATGCGAGATTTAGATGCACTCATTGGCAGATTAACGATCTTAGCCGAAAGGCCATTTCGTTTGATTCATTTACGCGCCACCGCCGCGCGAGAGCTTTTCGCGTTATGTGTGTATGCGCACAAAGCGAAAACGGCTGCAGCGCGAACGAGAAGAAGAAAACGTGCCAATGTAATTTCTGATAGTATCTTCGCGTTCTTATTGTCATTTGTTTCGAGGCATGATTTATATCGGGTGTCATCGCGGGGGAAAAATATCGGAATATCGAGTTAATCAACGCGCGTGCGGCGATGTATATACATTTATAACGTTATTGTCGTTTCACCAAAAATACAAAAAAAAAACTCGATTAGCAAATTTTTGTAAATCAAGCGCAGAGGGTTTATAATACGGAATCATATCGAAAATAATTTATGCGGGATAAAATGAAAATCACCCGAGCGAATGAATAACGATCCGCGAGGCCGGGTGCATATAGCGAGCCCTGTACATTTGCATAATTCAACACTTTCTCTGCGCGAGAGAAGAATGAATTTAATCGATATATCATCGAATTTTAAATGGTGTTACAGGGATCTTCGACTCGAATCTAAATCGTGTTCAACGCGGATTCCTTCTTCTTCTTTTTTTCGCTTCAATTCGAGCTCGATATCGGCGCACAGTAGCAGAAAAGAAACGATATTTTATTTATGTTACAGCAGCGCTCGGTGTCGTCTCCCACGGGTGGCGAAAAGTTCGTTAGCAACCTCTTTTAAACTGCGTACAGCATATAGATACGCGCTGGTACAAAGCTCGCTTTTATTTGAATCCCCGGCTACGGATGTGCGGCCAGCTGTGAATCGTTAAAAGCTGCGCGTCTCGTATAGTTTATAAGTGTACTGTACTGCCGCTAGCGTTTGATTCAATAATGAATTACTCAAACGTCAAATCAAGGGTAAAAATTATTTTACGTAATTAGACATTTTCCTCGACGTTGCGCGCCACGCCGAGTATATACTGACTTATGTACTGAATTGACGAAACTACGGGACGAAATAATGAGCGATTTGAAGAAAATTTTGAAATTTTAAAAGTAAATCTAGTGATGAATGAAAAACAAAAAAAAAAAAAATAGTTGATCCAGAAATAATACTTCGTAAGCCGAAGCAGCGAACTTGTAAATGTATTGTGTACACTGTACACATTGATTGTATAATATGTTGGGTGAAATCATTAAATTGTTTTACAAAAGACAGTGTGAGGCAGTTTTATATTTTCAACATTATTTACTTGTGTTCCATATCAGATGCTCAAGCATTCAACGAAATTTTACATATTATTTTTCAACAAATTATAAATGAAAACGATACGGCAACATAAAAAAAATAGAGAAAAATTAAAAGAAGTAATATATCAAGATAAGTACAAACGGGTAGCTTTAGAAATTTAGAAAAAGAAATATTGTGCTTCCTTTCCGTTTGATGAATTTCTGGAAAATATTTCCCTAATTCCAGCAGAAATCTTTGATTATTTTACAAATCTTCGTAGAGGTTCACTAGAACCATCTATATCATCCAGAAATGATAACGATTTTATTGGTGAAGAACCAAACTCCTGTGAAGCTTTTACCGAAGATTTTATTAAATTATCCGGCTTTTTTCCTTTGTAGACGAGTTTTATACACGAGCATACCATTATAGCAGTTTGACCATCACCTCTGGAGTTAACTCTGAAAAATATAGATTTCTCTAAGAACATCATAGATTTTTTTTTAAATATTGAACTAATTGAATCTTATTCAACAATAACTGTTTCCAATTGTTCAGATAATGCAGATGAAAATGTTATTGCTGATTTAACTTTTCTTGAAGAGTTATTCTATGTTGGACGTTGGATGGGTTTTGGTAAATCGCACTATAGTGCTTTCAATAACGAAAATTCCAATGGCACTAAAGATTTAATGCCCTGTGAGAAAGTTGCAATAGCACAATCAAATAAAAATACAATATCCCAGTCAATAGTGAGCAATTAGAATCAGTAATTACAAAAAAATTTCAAAGTTTACCGTTCTTCAAAATGGTAATTCTCAAAATTAGAAAACTGTCAATAGTATTAAAAATATAAATTCGAAAATACGTGTGCTTTTGACTCTATTTTAGAAGTATTAAATTTTTGTATGTCAAGTGATCAAAATTTCAAATCATTTATAGAAAGACATCAATATAAATCAAAAAGTAAAAGAGATAATAGAAAATATTCATCGTTTGCTTCAACTTATAATTCAAATGGACTTATAACAGAGTGACGATGAATATGAACCACCGACAAAACGTCAAAAAAAAAAATTAAGACTCATGACAATTTATTAGCTTTAACGCTAGACAGATGTGGCATTTCCGATCGCAAAGAAGCTCCCCTTATAAAAATTTCGCGAGATCCTATAGGAAATTTTCATAAGGGTCTTATTATGCATACTATTGAAGTTGTACAAGAAGGAAAAGAACTATCTATAGCAAAAGTTAGATCCAGCCTTAGGAGGGAAAGAGCTAGTACAAGAAAAAAGTATTGAAACAAATGTGGAAAATCTTACCTTCAGCCCTCTTACTGTCCACTGGGATGGAAAATGTGCGAAGAAAAAAGATAAATCCAAGGTAGATCTTCTTCTTGAAGTGGTTTTCTCTGGTTCTGATGACCAACTTCTATTTTGTGCATTGCTCAAACATGGCCCTGGCAAAGATATAAGCAACGCAGCCTTCCAAAGCTTGGAAAAATAGGTCATCAGTAACATTAAATCTATGTGCTATGACACAACTGCTGCCAACACTGGTCGACTGAATGGTGCATGCAAGTCTCTGGAGGATAAATTGAAAACGCTATTACCCAATGCAAGCTGCATCTCTCTTATGTGCCTAGAACTAGTCTTATTCTGCTGCGCGAGCGTCGATCTGAGTCGACGCCACCTAGCGGTGACTAGTTGAACCACTTGACTTAGAATAACCTATATGTTTACATTTTATCTATATATATAAAGCAGAAACGACGTATGTCTGTATTTTATCTCTTCTATATATATAAAGCAGAAACGACGCCTGTTTGTATTTTATGTTCTTAAAAACTACCCGTCCGATCGTTTTGAAATTTTTACCATACATTCATTATATCACTGGGAAGGTTTTCCATGATGTTAGAATACGTTTTTACTTTTTTGTTTTTGAGTTTTGAATTTTTTACCACTTCGCACACACTCACCCGCTCCCCCGCACTCATCGCTCATCGCTCATTGGTGATATTCCACAATTATTAAAAAAGTTAGTCTCGAATTCTTCAATTAATCGTTTAATTGGCTTTGTTTAAGCACATTTGTAAATATACTTCTGAATGTCTATGCAAAAAAAGTCTAAAATTTTATTTTGTTTTTATAAAAATTCTCCTACTCCTTACAAATTTAACGTGAGCGAAGCCACGACGGGTACCGCTAGTCCTTCCTTAAAAAAATCATGTGAAGTCGTTTTATTCGTCATCTCGTTGGTCGAGGAGTAACTGCGCCTCGCTTCATTATTGGTCGGAATCTGGCGTCGGTCGTTCATTTAATTTTTTTAGTGGGAAAACTTAGGTGTGGCGTTTGTTAAAATGTTTATATTTGTAAATCATCAGTTATTTCAATTTCATATTTGTCATTTTCACTTGATTAGTTGACACGCGCGAGCGCGCCTCATATCACTAGTTGTTTATAAAAGGCGCTTAAAGCTCTACTCGGCTGACGGCTCGTGAGGTGAGGACTAGCGCGTAGTTGTCCCTGTCATTCGATTCAGTACACATTTTGACGCCACAGCGTTAAAATCAATCAATTATATCCCATCGACTACGTCGAGTGATACTCGTGAAAAAAGTAAAAAATATTTCATACTTGCGCGTGTTAGCAAAATGTTGTCTAATTACGATGACGAAAAGCGACAAGAACTCGATCGCCTCAACCAAACTAAGGTAAAAAGATTGAAGAAAACCGTCGCAAAGATCAACTGGAAGATCGAGGAGGAGCGACGCGATTTCCATCGTAGACTTTGCCCTTTTATCAGTGATTGGGAGGGTCCATTTCCGGATCTCCGGGACATTTTTAATCGAGATCAAATTGAGTGGCTTTTCATCGAAGATGTGAATAAGAGCAATTATGGAAAAGCCAACTTCGTCGACTTTGCCTTAAAGGCCGGCTACACAGACAATTTTTTTGTGATAAAAAACGGTGAGCCGATTCTGCGTCGCGACACTGCAGTTCACCATGCAGCGAGAAATCCCAAGTGTACTCGAGAAGTCGTCGATACTCTGTTCAAAATTTACAACAAGTTTGACAGGAACTACATCGACGAGGAGTTCGGTCTCACTCATTTTCAAGTGGCCTGTATGTTTGGCTGCGTCGAGGCCGTCGAGAAATTCCTCGAGCTCGGACAGGATCCCAATCTGTCCCCGATGGCAAAACCTGACGCAGCGAAGTCGGTCGATCCGTCGCTGCACTTGGCTCTCGAGCACAAACATGCAAAGATCGTCGAGTTGCTGATGAAAAAAGGAGCCGACCCTAGTCTGGTTAACGTAGACGGACTGACGCCTCTGCACGTTATGTGCCAGAAAGCCGACGAAGACGATGACGACTTTCTGGAGTTGTTCTTCAAGATCTGCGAGGAAAACCAACGAACGGTACAGATCGATGCTCGGGACAAATTAGGTAACACGCCGCTACACTTGGCTCTGAGGAAAGGCAAAAAGAACGTAGCCGAATTACTTCTGAGGAAAGGTGCCAATGCAAATTTAGCCACCAAGGATGGATACACTCCTCTACACTTGATTGGCAAGTATACCGACGACGATGACTTGCCAGAAATGTTCTTCAAAGTCTGCGACGAACAACAGCTGAAGGTTAAAGTCGACGCCCGGGACAAGTCGGGCAATACACCACTGCACTTGGCTCTGATGCACGAACACAAGTGGGTGGCTGAATCACTGCTAAAACACGGCGCCGTTCCCGCGTTGGCCGATGAAAATGGCAAAACTGCTCTGCTCGTTATCTGCGAGAAAGGCACGAGCATGGACATCGACTCGATGGAGATGCTGTTCGCGTACAGCGACAAAAGACGCTGGCCGTTGCTGATCGACGGCCGGGACGCATCGATCTTCGACGACAACGAGTGGACGTCGAGGTGGAGGGTCGACGCCAGGGACGAATCGGGCAGAACGCCGCTGCACTTGGCTCTGGTCCACGGCCGACTGGACGCGGTCGAATGGCTGCTGAGACGAGGCGCCGATCCGAACACGACCGACGAGGACGGATCGACGCTTTTGCACATTCTTAGCCAAAGAAGCAGCGATATTAATTTGGTGAAGACGTTTTTTGAGATCTGCGAAAAAACTGGTCGGCCGTTGCAGGTCGATGCTCGGGACAATTGGCGCCGGACGCCGCTGCACTTGGCTCTGACCTACGACCGCATAAAAATGGCCGAAGTGCTGCTGAGAAGAGATGCCGATCCGAGCTTGACCACCAATGAGGGATCGACACCTTTGCATATCATTTGCCAGAAAAAAAAAGATCATCACTCAGCGAAGATATTATTTGAGGTCTGCGACGAGCTACGAAAGTCGATCGACGTCAATGCTCAGGACATATCGTACCGGACGCCGCTGAGTCTGGCTCTGATGTACGGAGATGAAGAGCTGGTCGAATTGCTGCTGAGAAGAGGCGCCTATCCAAATACAGTCGACGACGACGGATTGACCGTTCTGCACCTGATCTGCCGGAGAGAATACGACATCGAAATGGCGAAGCTGTTGTTCGGCATCGCCGACGAAAAAAATCGGCTGGTGCAGGTCAACCGTAAGGACAAGTGG
>CACVKI010138676.1:153-27465 GCA_902732785.1 Trichogramma evanescens | reverse complement strand
CAACGACCAACAGAAGTAGCAGAAATGCTCAACTAACCCCAGCCTCACCGAAGCAATGCCTAACGGCGGATACCGGTGAGTGTCCGAATGGGGTGCAGGAAAAAAAAAAAACACACACACACACACACTCATACAGACATTTGTTCAGAATTCAATAAAGATACCAAATATGTAAACGAAATTGTCCTAGGACATCTAAATCAAAACTTGGTTTTGACGCCTATCACAAAGCTTCCTCTATGAGGAAGCAATAAACTCTCGAGGAGCTCTGCGCTGCGGCAAGGTTTGCGATCGAGTGAGGCAGAGACACGCGTGTACTCGTATGGAAGGGGGAGCGAGACTCGTGCGAATTGCCTCGCGCGGTCGCCTCGTCCACTGCTGCCCTGTCACACACTCGTACACACGGCTCACGCAGACACGGTGATCTATCCATCGCCGACAACGACTTATCACCTAACCCAGCAATGATGTTGACCACTCCAAAAGTCAATTTTCGGAATTCATAAAAATTAAAAATACATCAGTATTTTCCATAAGTTGATCTTCGATTGAAAATTGATTAAGAATTTAGTTGAGTTCTCGATTGAGATTATACAAGAATATACAATTTGAAACTTTCAATTAAAAAAAAAATCATTATTTTTATTGAATTATTAACCTTTAATTTACATTTGAATTTACAGGAAGTTATGAGACGACTTAACAATGTACATAAATTGCTTACAATTGAGTCTAAATTCAAATATTTTGGAAAAAATGTTAAAGCAGATAATAATTTAGATTTAATTTTAAATTTTGACCACTTTCTTAAAACATTTCCAGAAATTTTGAAGTTTGCGGAAGGATTATCATCAGAAATTTTTGTTAATATATATAAGGTAACTATCATAACAACTTTTTTATCAAACGCATAGGCTTTCCTTTATTCCAGCTTTGTTTAAAACAAACATTAGAAAGCGTTCCTTAATTGTTCTAATCAATAGATGCGTACACTTTTCGGTTAACAGACACTTAAACGTTCTCTTAACGATTTGTACTATTATACATTTGATGATATTTCGAATTTAAAATGATGAAGAATCCCTCTCTTGCATCGCCTTTTTTGTGACAACCTGTTAGAAATATTACATGTGTACATTTTGTCCAGAATTTTATGCTTTCTTTTATCAATGCTATTAGATAATTTGAAATTTTCTTTTATTTCAGGTATTTAGTGACGAATGTTATGAATCTATCAAAAGTTTAATTTCGTCAATTTTGCGAAAAGATACATTTTTGCCACAAAACTACATTTCTTCATTGATTCAACGTTGTTTTGCAATTAAGACGCAAATAAGCGAGTTGTTGGATATATTACGCATCGCATACTGTGAAATCACCGATAAAATGATTGGTACGTCCATTTTTTATTATTTACTTTCAATCACTATACAGGCAAATTTTGGTCTCTTGGACAAGAAATTAGTATATTATGATACGTGTGTTTGCCGTGGAAAAATGGGCTAAATTCACGTTTAGGCCCCCTTTGGCGAGCTATAAGGTGCTCATAAGAGCGTCGCGGTGCAATAATGAGCAACTAAGTCACGGCAAAGCGTGCCTTAAACGTGAACTTTAGCCACGCAGTGCTTTAATAGTAATTTACGATACAAGTGTTACTTATGGCACTTATGGTATAACTTGATAGCTTATTCGTGGTTAATTATAATGCCACCGGCCAGCATTTTTTCTAAATTAGGTGAACAGATAATGTTCAAAATATTCGCCCGTGCTATTTTTACATTCGCGAATTTTATTTTGATTTTCTTGAACAGATCTAATTGTAGATTCATTCATGTTCAGTCTTCGCGCGATCTTGTAGCAGTTGACGATGCATATTTCATAAGTAGCACTTTATGGCATACAGCTTGACTTCCCAGTTGAAAAAATTGCGGGGATTTCTACGTGGATTATCTACGCAGATTCTATATGAATTCTGCGAGAAAAGGGCATAAATTCCACGTGGAAAGTGCATAGATTCCATGTAGAATCAGCGTGGATCATTTTTGTAAAAATCTGCCAAGATTTTTTGATTATTCCGTGAAAATCGAGATCCGGATACGAGAGATTCTACATGGATGCGCTTTCCAGGGAGAATTCATGCCCTTTGCACACAGAATCCACATGGAATCTGCGTGGATGATCTACGTAGAAATCCACGTAATTTTTTTCAACTAGGTTACAGTCCAAGAGTGGCAAGGGTTCTGATAGATGTGTCACATCGTGTGATGCAACCTGGTATTACACTAATTACTTGTAACTATATATATCAGCGCATCAACAAACCAAATGTGCATATGGTCTTTCCGAAAAAGGTACCTATAATTATTTCAACAAATTTTCTAATTGTATATTTTTCGATCCAGCAAACGTTTTTAAGATTCGTTAAATACACCTAGCTTTGGTGGCTCCACTGACTGCTCATTGAGTAAACTGCGTTGGCTGTATGCAATGCAATGTGCAAAACTGTGCTCGCGATAGAAATTAATATAAAGAGTAACTCATATTTTACTCATTATCAGAGTAGATAGAGAATTATATGTGATGTTGCAATGCTACTCAATTTTCGTGCAAATGCCAGCACATTCATATTCTTTTATTTGACAAATTCGATTTTGGTATTGCGTGAGACGCATAACGAGTAAACATTTGCATTAGAACGTTTATGAGAGTTATAGGATTTCTTAAGTCCGTTTCATCGTTTCATTGCAAAGTTGAGAAAAAATACTTAATCTTACAAATGATTTTACTTGGATTCATTAATATTCAATAATATTTTGTTTTCAGATTATGTGAATCATTTGAGCTGTGAATACTCACTTCCTCTCGCTTTAGGGTGCAATAAAAAATATGGGTATCATATTCAAATGAAATCAAATGTCCAGAAGAAATTAGACTTCTCAAAAATTTCAAAAATATTTACAATTCTAAAAGAAAATGATGCTTCAGTAATAATGACAACTAAGAAACTGATGGTCGATAATCAAACATGCAAAGAAATTTGTGAAGAAATTTGTATAATAAGCAATGTGTAAGTTAAGCGAACACATGAAACAAACATTTGATAAGTAAAATATTTATTTGGTCGATATTGACTAAAAATAACGTCCATGAATAATTTTCAACCTTTTGAATTTTTATCGTTGAATTTTCGCTAAGTTGCTTTACGTTCAATAATAACAATTTTTCTTTGCAATTCTTTTGTTTATGAATCAACCAATTTTGAAAGTGTGATATACTTTTCATCAATAATGATGACCTTTCGGAAATTTTTAATTTTATTGAATGGAAAAAATAACTCGCCTTCGGCTCGTGCTGAAACCCCACTTTTTGCAGAAAAAGCATATCCACACCCCTTGCATAAAGTACTAATTTAACATCATTATTTACTAATTTTTGTAATATGTGAAATTTTCTTTTCTAATCTCATTATTTATAATTCATAATAATGTTTTTGTTTCACTGCTATAGATTACTGGAAGGCTTAATCGAAAAATTACAGAACCATAAAAAACCACTCATGAAGCTTTGTAATTACATTGCCGAATTAGATTTTATTAGTTGTATTAGTGAAATAAGTAGTCAAAATGGTTTTGTGAGGCCTATTTTTGGATCGCAACTATATTTGATTGACTCATATCATCCTATGTCAATAATGTCAGGAAGTGAAATGTGTGAATCCAATGACATCGTAAGTTGCTATAATAAATTTTTTAAATTTAAGAAAAATCTATAATTACATATTTGTTAATCTCTGTTTCAATATGGGAATTAAGGAGGTCCGTACCTCAGCCCAAAAATCAAAATTTCCATCTAGTTTTTTTAAACTTCTAGTGAATATTTCTGTAAAAGGCTCTTTGGCGACCTTCATCTTGATATTTTTAAGGTCACCATAGAGCCTTTTAGAGAAATATTCACTAGAAGTTTCAGAAAACTGGATCAAAATTTTGATTTTTAGGCTAGGGCACGGATCTCCTTAATTGGCAAATGATCTACTTTTTTACTTTCTTGGTCCAATTACATCATTTTTTGAGTTCATGCAGTAACTCCTCATTTTACCGAAAAATTATACCATTAGGGTGCATTAAGCAATAGTTGTTTTCGAAATCGCTTAGTGATATTGATTGAAGTTTTTTTTAAGCAAACGGTGCAAATCCATTTTTTAAAGTATTTCTTCCTAATTTGAGTATTAAAGCAAATGAAAAAGCCAAACCGCGTCTAAATGCGTCCGTTCCAAAACTATACTGATCCAAAAACTAAATAATGGAAATAACAAAATTTTCACAACGATAAAAAATCATCACTTTTAGGAAAGCGTTTGAAAATATTAAAAAACTTTATAAGAAGTATTCATATCCAAAAATTCAAAAACGCGCGTAAATTCAAAAAAGCGTTATTTCTGTGACTTGAGACCAAGTTGCCTGTACTTCGATAGCTATGACAAAATGATTTTCAAAGAAATTTATTTCATATATGAATAATGTTTAATTACAGGTTTCTTCTGTTTCACATAATTTTCAAATGATTACCGGACAAATTTTGAGTGGTAAGACAACTTATCTAGAACAAGTTATAACTTTGCAAATTTTAGCTCAAGTAAGTTATAATTAAAAAATTTTGATTTTAATGATAAGACGTTGTCATGTATCAATAACCTTCATGTATATGGGTCATTCTTCTATATGTGTTTCCGGCTAACTTTTACAATTTTCAGATTGGATGCTACGTACCAGCTAAAATGGCTATGTTTCGCTTGAGTGATAGAATTTTTTGTCATAATTCAAGTAATATGCAGCAGCTAAAAAAATTTGAAAGCGAGGTAATTGTTCAAATAGTTGATATAAACAATTGTAAATTGCAATACTTTATCAGTATAATCAGTAAAAAATGTTTAAAGAACATAAATTTCATTTATTTTTGGCTATTTGCTACCTTATTAGAAAATTTGGACTACAGATAGTAAGCTTCAAAACTTTTTAGGAGTACCTTGTAATAATAAAGCTTGCTATATTTGGGGCGATTGAACACTTAATTCCACAGGCCCTCATTTAATTTTTTCAACTGATTTTTTAACTTCTGAAAAAAGGTGATAAATGGTTTTGAAAATTCTGGAAAAATTAAAGCATATTCCTTAATTATTATTATTATTATTATTATTATTTTTTTTTAATTATTATTAAAGCATACTATAAGTTTATTATAAGCTCTTTTTTGCATCCATTTTAAATTACTTCTTTAACATCAGTAGTCGTTACGAATGTATTCATTTTTGAAATTTGAATATTCGAAATGTGATGGAGCAGGTTAGGAAAATTTTTTAGTTTTTTTTTTCTAATTAAAAAGGAAATTTATTTACGGATTCAATATGCAACATTGCGGCGTCGCATGAATTTGTGGGACTCGAGTAGTGCAGTGATTTTACACTACTAATACTGACCTTCCTCTTTTTTTTGCTCGTATTATTTCCCCGTAGAACTACCGTAAGGCATATTTCGTGGGGAGAGGCCATCGCTCTTGACGAACTCCACGTTCTGTCCACGATTCTATGTTCAGACTCCATGGCCAAAAGTATCGCGGGTGCCGCGACGGCTTAGTCACAAAATCTCGAGTCGAAGAATAAGTGATTTTTGATGTGAAACATTTTTATAAATAATTTTTCCTCATTAAATATTAATTTTTATTATGAAACCAACCGAATTACACATTTTTAACATAAGTATATATTTTCCGATTTTTTTTTACGTACATAACATGAACAAAATTAGAAATTCTTTTCACTTCCCAAGATCGGCCTGCTCGACTTGAAATTGTGAGACTGAGCCGCCACGGCGCGACCGTTATTTTTGGCCACAAAGTCTGACCGTATAATTGTGGTCAGAACAACGCTGAAAGAGCTCTTCTTGGTGTGTCCCCGCCCACTGCGAGTCACAAACCAGCGAGTGCGGTTTTCACTACAGGAGCCTTCTTGTGAATGTGGTTCTTGTTTTCTCGCGTCTTCTTTTGAGTAAAAAACTAATAAATCGCTGTCTAGTACCATCTTTTGAGTGTGTTTATCGCTTCTGTTGCCTACTTACAAACCGTCCAATTTTTGCTTTCGGTGCCATCTTGTGATTGTGGTTCTTGCTTCCAGCTTTATCCTGGGAGTTTAGTAAAGCTGGCTCTCCTCCTGTTGACATCAAGCGAGCGGCCGATTCTCGCTTTCTGGCTTCATCTTATGAGTGTGATACTCGCTGCCTATCGCCTTCTTGCGAGTGTAATTTTCGCTTCTATCTTCTATATTCTATCTTCTATCTTCTATCTTCTATATTCTATTATATTCCATATCGTGGAATAGGTCCACCTGAGCATGTGGTCCTCGCTTTCCGGCGCTGTGCCATGACTGGGTCTACAGTATATTGAGTACATTGTTTTTGAGTTGAGAATTGCAGAAATTTTTTTATATTTTTTCGTTTTCCAATCGCCATTTTGTGTACCTAAGATCATATTTTACTAATTGGAATCGTCATAACTTTAAGAAAATGACCCATGGTTACTTTACTCGTACCTGAGAAGCCAGGATTTAACAGTTTTTCATGCGAAAAACGTTTTTTTCAATAAAACCATCCATAACTTTTGACCTTTTTTATATATCAAAAATCTGACACCAGGTTCAAAGAGTTCATTAAATTTTGCGTAAAATATGCTTACTCATTAGTCCCCCAGACACAATTTTCAGCAAAAGTACTACGGCTCAAAAAAGTATCAAAAATGTGCCCGTCCCAGATTTGATGGGTTAATCACGTAGATAACCATATGAATTGTAACGAGGAATAAACTTAATTTTATGGCCGGCTAGCTCACACGGCATAAAACAATAGAGTATCAACTCCCAATTACAAAATTATTACTCGTCGAGTCGACTGCTCGACGAGTCACTTATTTCCAGTGGTGTCGCTCGTGTGTCGTTGCTCGGCAAGTCGTCTACTTGTTAAAAATCTCGGTTGCTGAAAAGGGAGGTTGAATCAAGGAAGAACTTAGTCATGCATTTAATAATTAAATAAAGATGCTAATTTATTCAATGTTGCACGTTCAGCAGTTTGATACAACGGACTTTACAATGCGAAGAAAAGGGAAAAGGGTTCGATCGCTCGCTCGCAAATACAATATTTTTGTCGCTTACTCGTTGTTGCTTTGCAGATAGCTGCATATCGAACTCGCTCGCAGGATGTGATGTTACAGCGTTGGTGTTCGTAGGTGCCTGGAACTCGCTTCCAGGTTGGCACGACGGAATCATTGGCTCGGCACCTAGCAGTGTCGTGGTTATCGGGTCGTATGCACTAGCTACATTCAATTTGCGTACACGGCACTGCACACTATTTGCAACAATAGTAGTAGCAGTTAGGTACTACATCAGACCTTCATCCAGTTTGATGTTGATTCAGCGGTTTATTTAGAAGCTAACTAGTTGCTACGAATTTAAGGGGATTCTTACACCAATTCACTTCTCTTTGGCATTTTTGTGATATAAACCACAGTTTAATGTCAATCTACATTTTTGTTATTTTAGCCTTTCAGCACTGTCTGCAAGATTCAGATCAGAGTTTTTCAGGTGGGGATCTCTGATAGGAACCAAAATTTTCAGAAAAGTATCCTTTACGGGCTGAGTTTTGTGGAATTTTGATAAGAGTTATAAAAAAGTTTGATATGCCAACAGCAAAAAATAAGCAAGAAATAAAAAAAATTTATTAATGTTTTTAAGTTCATATTGAAATAATAGAACTGATATGAAGGTCTCCATCAAAATTCTACAAAACTCAGCCCATGAAGGGTACTTTACTGAAGATTTTGATTCCTATCAGGGATTCGCACCTGAAAAACTCTGATCGGAACCTTGCGCACAGTGCCGGAAGGCTAAAATAACAAAAATAAGCTATTTTTAGATGCAAAGGCCTATTCTGCAACTTTTTTCACATATTTTAGGGTGCAAAGATAAAGATGTCAATTTTAGGTTGAAAATGTAGATTGACATTAAACTGTGGTTTATATCACAAAAATGACAAAGAGGAGTGAATTGGTGTATGACTCCCTTTCAAGTAACTAACTACCTCTTTGCTTCGTAAAACAACATTATACTACTGAGGAACTTCAAAATGTGTGTCACATAAAGCCGTTTGATCAGGAAGTGTACGTCACGCTAGTTCGAGGTGTTGAGCGAACTGAAAAATAAAACTCGGGTTAGAAGATTTAGAAAATTTTTTCTCTTAATAACCCTTAGCATATCAAAATTCCGAGATGAATCGCTTGCTTTATTAAAGCAGGAATTCTTTTTTTTGTATTAATTGCCGTACATCAATTGTTTGTCGCGCCGAGAGGTGTGGTCGATTCGCAGAAAAGAAAAAGTCGTTCGTTGAAGAAAGGGCCTTTATTTTAATCACTTCAAAATTACAAATGAAACAAAAACTATTTTCTTTTATTGGTATACAGAACTTGAACTGGCCCAGTCCAACGCGGCAAGTTACAAATATTCTTGAACAGTGTTGATCTCTTTTTCTTACATCAATGCGCGTATCACAATTTTATCTCTATATACTACATGGATATGAATATAGTTATTTTTTTTAATTTATTCACTTGTTTTATGGGATAAAATATTTTAAAGAATAAGTTTTCTTCATATTGTAATGGGTTTTTGTGGCTTATTTTAGATATGTGAATTAAATCATATATGTGATTCATTGACTCCAAGATCTATAGTCATCATTGATGAACCGTTACCTAATATATTCAACATCGAGGGAGAAAGTACTTTAATGGCATTATGTTTGAGATTATCATCATCAACAGCTTTCACTTTTTGTGCTACTCTTCATTCATGTTTACTAGATCTTTCAAAAGATATTTCAAATATAACAAGGTAAGTAACATATTAATGAATGAAAAATATAAATATATATAAATTTGAAGAGTAACGTCTTTTTTTTATGTAATTTTTTTTCTCATTTTTGATAACTATTACATTTATCTTTCAAAGTAAAAAACCATCTTATCGTTTAAAACTATTTTTTTTACGTAAATGTACATTTTTTATTTACATACTGGGTATAGGTTGTTTAATTCAAAACAGTTTCACATTTTTCAGACAAGATAAAATTATATACGCTTTTCAAAATTCATTGTGTATAGTATCAAGACTTATCATATAAAAAGTTTTCATATCATACGATCATTCCCAAACAATAAGTTTTTATTATACGAAGGGATCAAAGATACCTTAACTTTTCGAAAAATAAATTTTCATATTGCTTTTTTCAAGGCGAAGCGGAGGCTGATAAACATGTGCTCTGAGGCTTTCTTTTTTTGCTTCGTCGGTGCGTGTACTTTTTTTTCATGATTCCCCCAGCAGAAATGAACTTTTTTGTTTTGACTGCAGGGACGACAAAGATTAGTTTCGGCTGGAGTAGCACGAAAAAAATTAAAAAAAACCCATTTAACTTAGTTTTTGTCTGGGAATTAAATGGTGACCTTGGATTTGACCGTAAACATAAACTCAAAGCTACAGCGACCCAAAAATCAATTTTTCAAATAGAACTCCCCATTGTATATTTCAGATATGAAATGAGCTGAAAATTTTACGCTAAATCAGGGTTTCATTCAAGTTTGTAGCGTTCTTGAAATGACCTTGCCATAAAAAACAAAATACATATTTCAACGTTCAATTTTCCGCTCTTTCAAAATCTGAAAAAAATGGGGAGTTCTATTTGCAAAAGCTATTTTTATGTCGCTGTAGCTTTAAGGTTATGTTCAAGGTCTATTCCAAGGTCATCATTAGATTCCCTGTCAAAAATTACGTCAGATACGCGGTTCTTGATTTTTTTTTAACGCGAATTGTACGAGATTTCTACAGGTTTTCATACTTTTGTGACACTCTGTAAATCAACCAAAAAGACTAATAATGCTGTCCGCTCTACTCGCATGCTAACTAAATAATTAGTACTTTACGATACAAGTGCCATAAATAACACTTTTTGCCACGGCGAAGTTAAGGGCCCGGGCGCAGCGAGGGTCTTGCTAGCTGGCCGAAAAATGTCCCCATGGCACGAGTATCGTACACAATTTTATAGTACAGTGCTAAGTTCACATTTGGGCTCCCTTTTGCGATGCACATGTCGCACTTTCTGGTAGCGCAAAGTGAGTTTAGTGCACGAGCGTATGCGAGTGTGATGCGAACATCGTGATTTTCACCCTTCGTCGCTCAATATTTAAAAAAAATCTGTTCATGTGTATTTTTTTAAGGCATTAACCGAATGATTACAACTTGGGCTTTCTAATAAACAGTTTCTATTACTCTTGAATTACAATTGAGACGAGAATATTATTCTGATTGATTTTTTAAAATGAGCTTATTAACCAGCGCTGAAACTAACAGGGTTCATAAGAGATATCTTAAATAATAACCCCTTACATTACAGCTATGTAGTAATGCATTGAGTGTTATCTACAAGATAAAAAGAAGATGAACTTTTATAGCTTTGCGTGGAATAAGTTTAAAACTATGGCACGCTTTTCTGTGGCATAACGTGAAGTGAGGTTAGTGCACGAGCGTAGCGAGTGGGATGCAAACGACGTGGTACTAGAAAGTACGACTTATGCGTCGGAGAAGGGGACATAAATGTGAACTTAGCATAGTGCTATAAAATTGAATAAGATACCCGTGCCATAGGGGACACTTTGGGACGCGGCTATTAGGATCCTCTCTACGCTAGATCCTAAACCTCGTGCTATAAGGTGTTACTTACGGCATTGTTTCGTAAACTAAAATTCTAGATTAATCGGGCAGGTTCATATTTTTTCAACAGTTGAAGACCTGATTTTCAGGCCTTCACGACGAAGCGCACATCGTGACGCATTGACAAATTACTCTGAAACCCCCAAGGCGTATTTTACACTTTTCAAAAGAGTTTCGAGAACAGATCGAATTATCAGAAAAATTTACACTGTAAAATCACAAAATTCTCAAATTAATAGTAAGACTATTTTTGTAATTTACCATCAAGCGCTCGTTATAAGTTTATAATAAACCGTCGCGTATAAAAATATTTTTTTCAGTTTACCCGTCACTTCTTGAAATGTACTTATAATAATGCGTCACCAAAAAAGCAGATACATCGGTTATTTATTCAGAATAAATTTTCTGTTTACAGTTTGTATTTCGACTTGGATAACCCAGTAGCAAGTAAAGCATATCCAAATTCACGGAAGATTAAAGTAGGTGTGATAAAATGCCCAATTCGATCTGCGTCCATAATAAACTTTACTAACTTACCTAAATCATTTACTCGTGCAACTTCACGGAAAGTAAAAGACACAGTTGATTTTTGGAATACTTGCAAGGTATGTAGTACTTCAGTCGTAGATAAAATATAACAGTTTTACAAATGTATCATTTTGATATTAATTCAAGTATTCAAAAATTTACATGAACTGAAATGTTCAAAATTTAATCATGTTGAAGACTTTTTTGTTTGATTTTTTGTTTTGAGATTTTATATCAATTTGATGGTATAAAGAAGGTAGATTTTCAAGAATATTTTAAGTATGGAATAAAATTAAACAATTGTTTTTTTTTATTGCAGAACGAGGTTATTATATCAACAAAAAACTACCAATCAGTTTCACATAAAATATACAGTATGATGGCCAAAGTGTACCACCAATTGTCCATAAAAATTCATTCGGAGAATCAGATTCAAATGATACCCCGAGAATTGATCTACAAGATTTTTTTGTGTAATGAAAGAAAATATGTGCAAAAAGCAATAAATTCCAAATACCGCGAAACATACGAGCAACTGAATTATAATAGTAATTTTATATCTATCATAATAAATTTAATTATATCTTTAAAACAAGTTGAATTTCTCGAATACATTAGTTCTCAAAATATGATCTCGTCTTCTAATAAATTTTCACTTGTAATAAAATCTGATTGTATCAAAAAAAAATCAAGTTCTATTTTACGAAAGCGTTTGGGATGTGACAAAAGTAATAAGTATGATAATTTATTGAATGACTCAACTAGTAAAATCACTCACGAACGAAATATTTTCGAGTATTTGAATGTTGCCAATAGCACTTTTTCAAGTAGTAAGAATTTACGAGATTTTCAGATGAATATTTATGTACATAAGTTTTATGCTAATATGATGAACTGTACTTTGATAAATTTCACTTGAATTTAATGAATAAAATTTAATAGCTTAGTTTTTTATTTTGTTTATACTTTTTTCTTTTTTATTATATTCTGTGGTTGAAAGGCGAAATAATATATCTTCATTCTTTGGGTTCACGATAATAACTCGTTTACAATTATATGTGTATAACTAGAGGTCTACAACCATTACATTTTAACTTGATCTAATGTATCTTTTGAGCTATAAATCACGGAAATAAAATGACTCATCATAGGACAAGTACGAAACAGTTAATGTAGGTATAGGTCCACTTTAGGTCCTACAAGCCTATTTTCGCTGTTTGCGATTGTAACTAAATTAAACGATTGTATCTAAACCTCTTCTGGACGGCACCTAGAACCCACAATCCAAAACATTTTTTTGCATTGATTCGGTGATCTTTCACCCCAAAAACAAAAATTGCACACATAAATATCGATTGCAATGCTTATTTTTGTTAATACGCACAATGAATTGAATTTGAATTATTAAACTTATGAATTAAAGTCATTGGTCATGAATTAAAAAAAGAACTAATTTTTTTCAAAACTAATCAATATAACAATATTCAAAAAAATTTCTAATAACTGACGTTAATAATGACCAATTTTCATTATTTATTTATAAATTTTGCCGATTTAAAACGATTGATCAAGTAATTGTTTTTTCCAACTTTTATATTGCTTAAAACATTGATCTAAATCATATTAGATGAGTCCACATTTAGTGATTTTTAAAGGTCTTGCTCTATACAATAAGAAAAATAACCTAGTTTTGCTTACATTCATTCTAGGAGACTCCCTGTAGATCAGAAAGTAATAAGTGAACATATATGTGCCTTCTACTATTTACATATCCACTGTATGTAAAAAATTATTAAATACTAACAACGATAATATGCCATGTTTTTTTATAAACTTGAGCACTTTGTTAATGTTGAAATTTTGAAGTTATTCATATAAAATAAATTAACTATTAAGAGACTAATGATGAAAATACTTTATTTCAATTTGTGTGAATACATGTTTGATTTTTTTTTCCAAATATGAGTAATTATTGTGTCGTACTATCAGTTATGCTTTGCCTCCAAGTAGCGTGGAATGGAATTTTCAATATTTTAACGCGTGTTTTTGGCAAAGCCGTTAATAGCAACTTTTGCAAGTGTGGCAATGGCAATATTTCTACTTGAGGATTACTTGAATTAAGCTGCTGTTCTTCTGTAAACAAAAAAATTATAGTAAAATTGAATATGTTATATACTTAAATTTGTTACGTATTCATTGAATTTGATTAGTAAACAATGAAAATATTTGATGTACAATGGAAGTTTTGATGTGTCATAGACTTCATTTTGTAATTATAATAAAAAAAACGAATGAGTTAATAGCGTTATACACGTGTGCTCATTTTTCAGGAATATTTTAATGTTTGTTTTTTTCAAATTTTTTTCCTGGGCAAAACTGAGCAATGATATTCCACTTCCCTCAACCCTTCAAGTCCAAAGAGGTCACTATTACGCCACTGTTTCCGGTTGTTGTATTTGCGGATGTAATGGAGTTTACGAGATATATGAATAACTAATTTCAACGTAAAACGTAAAATGATATTCTAAAATCTAAAAACAGATTTCCATAAAAATGAGCAGGTGCAAAGTGATACTATAGTTAATCCGAAAGAATGTGGTTGAGAAAAATGTACTTTACTTTTATACTTTTACACATCAAAATCATTCAAAATTTCATGCTTTTAGTGCAAGAAACATGTCCTTAGTGCCTAAAAAAATGTAAAATCTATTAGAAAAATAATTTGATTAGATTCAATTTGGCTCGCGGTCAGCTCTGTCGGCCGTACTAACTTTCCGCATAGAACTGAAAAACCTATAAATTATACAATATTAAAAGTAGAACGCTTGCCTAAAGCAACTTAAGGGAGAACGAAGGTCGTGAGCTCAACTTGACTATGGATTATGAGAATACAGAAATATTCAAATATGCAGGAATATTGACTGTGTTAAACTACACTCTAAACCCAAAAGAGTAACTTTCGAACCTCAAAAGAGTAAATGACGCCGTTTACTCTTTTGAGGTTCGAAAGTTACTCTTTTGGGTTTAGAGTGTATATACAATGTTATGTAATTGACCATGATAACTGCAATACAATTACAATGAAAACACTAACTAGTTTATGTTGTCCTATTGATCAATGTTGCATTAATTTTTTCAGAGCATGCATATAATAATTGATTTCTTACCTTTCAATTGATTTTTATCATTAACCAAATCTTGTATCAAATTCATGTACGGAACTGGTTTAAGAACAGGTATTGAGTCACCGCTAACATGTTTGCTCATTTGGTTACACTGATCAACAAATAATTCTGTGACCTTCAAAAGTTCTTGAGTTACACCCCAAACAAAGTGAGTTAAATTATTTGATAATTCGGTCACTCCTCGTAAGATCATATTGTTTGAAGTAGCAGATTGAGATACATAAGTAGGTATAATCAAAAATCTCTTGATATTTTTACAATTTGCCAGATGCTTATCAAAACCATTTTTAACATCAAAATTGACCAACTCCAGTTGAGTCAAATTTTTCAGTTTTGAAATACCTTCCAATATATCAAAAGTACAACAAGTACCTTGTCCTTTTTCCAAACGCAATCTATTAAGTGATTGAAGTTTGACCAATACTTCAGTTCCGAATTTTTCTGGAAAATCACAGCATTCTCCAAGCTCTAAGGATTCCAAATTATATAATGATTCCACCATTTGAATTTTTTTCGATCCCAATTCCTTGATAGATGTTAGGCTCTGAAATAGATTTGAAAATTTAATAAAATCATTATTTAGGAATCATCATAAGATTAACTCAAAGACCTATAACTAAATACGTAAATGAGCGTGAGAATTATTGAAATAATCGATAAGTTTCAATTTAAGTTCATTCAAAAGAGAGTTTGGCGTTTATTTTTTTTCAAAACAGAATTTGAAAGTATCAAGAAATTTCAATAATAAGCATTTGAAAACTCATTTTGAATACAGTCAACCCGTAAGGAACTTTGGCCTGTGGTTTGGCGATCGAATAAGACGGCTTGAGTCACGTCAACTGTGATGGAAGACTGGTTTTCTAACGGATTTGAAGTGAAAGAATATTTACTCAAAGAAAATCTTCCGTTTTAAGATTGTGGGTGTTCAAGTCTTATTTCGTCGTTTGCATCACACTCCCTACATTCGCGCACTAACTTCACTCTACGGTACGAGTAATACGACTTACAACTCGGAAAAGGGAGTACAAATGTGAACTTAGCACAGTTTCTTAAAATTGAGTATGATATTTGTACTATAGGGGACACTTTTCGACACAAATATTAGGAAAACCACGTCGTGCCATAAAGTCTTACATTTGCACAAGTATTATAATGTATTAATTTAAATCTAATGGATTATTCATGATAGTTGAATGATTTGAACCTTTTTTTTTGAATAAGCATATTCTCACTGGTGGCACAAAGAGTAATATGCAATACAGGTGTCATCAGTAACCTTTTTTAGCAAGGTATAGTTCCGGCCTAAATGCTAGGCTAAAACGTTTTTTTATGGTATTAATATCGTATGCAATTTTATGGTAATATGCAGAGATAAAAATTTTGCTCTCTTTCCTGAGGTATAAGTCGTAATGAGTGCGATGCAAGTAATGCGTGTATCACATTCGCTACTCTCGTGCGCTAACCTCACTCCACAGCGCCAAAAAGAGTGACACATACCTAGGAAATCAGGATATAAATATAAACTTGCCACGTTGATTTAAAACTGCCTGTATGATAATCTTGCGTAAAGATATTTTTTTACCCGACTATTTAGGCTTAAGTGGCGCAATTAATATCCGTTGTAAATTACTATTTCATTTTCGTGCTGTTAGTTTCAGGTGCATTGATAGTCAGATATAAGTCATAAATCTCCACTATAATTGCTTGGATTAACAAAAAATTCGAACAGAATAGTATGAAAGTATAGCGATGTTATTACAAACATTTTAAGACCCACATGGTTACAATTGATTAAATATTGCATTTAAATCCATACGCCACGGGGCTTTAGAATCATAAGTCATTACATACGAATCCTGGACTAATGAAAATATTAAAGGTACTAAAGACATTTTTTTATGTAAAAAGACTTCTGTGAAGAAACATAGATTTACATCAAAAACGAAAAAATGTTAACATTAACATTTAATTTTGATGTTTTTCAATTCACAGGATTTAACACTGTTTTGTCCCCTTAAGAATCATTCATTTTTGGAAACTCGAGGAGACAGTGAAGCTAGCCTAAAAATCAATTTTCAATCCCATTTTTCGAAAGTTCTACTAATTATTTATGCAAAGGGCTCCATGTCAATATCTTTTGGAAGTTTTTAAGGGCACCATAGAAACTTCAAAAAAATCTTGTTGTTAAGAACTTACTATAATATGTGCTCCGAATATATCAACTTTGATTATTTACGGTATTATACGCTGTACCTTTGTTTCGTTTAGAATTACACCATCCACTAGGGAAGTTCATGAAGCAAACTTTACATCAGTGCTTACAAGGCCCGTGTATTATTGTAGGACCGATTTTTTTTTTAACTTCAAAAGAAATATTCAGTAGGTATTTCGGAAAACGAGATTGCAAATTTTGATCTTTAGGCTGACTTTGCTATCTTGTCAACATATTGTTAATACTTTATACTTTATAAAATCATGAATTTGAAGTAAATTAAAAACTTACCAAATGTGTCAATTGAGTCAAATTTACCAAAGACCTTAAGTCTCCATTCAAAGTCATACCATTTAAACCTTTTAGACGTAGTTCAGTGCAATTCTTTAATTCAGAAACACATTCAATATTGATTGATTCACATTTGATAGACAAGGCATTAAGAATTTTCAATTGAGGACAATTTTTCATTACTTCTTCAACAACCATAGCTGGACATCTGCATAATTCTAACTTCAAAAGACTTGTAATTTTAGGTATAATGTTCACAAACTTTTGCCAAACGGAATCTGCTGCATCTCCGGCTATTAGCATTTTGCGTAAATCTAAATATTGAGTACCTCGACTTTTTAATGCTTCAGCGAATCCATCCCAATCTGTCACTTGACTATTTTTCATTCTGACAGTTTTCCATAATGACGGATGGGCAGCTAAATCTCGCCACATTCGGCATACTCTTCCTGCACGTAATAGCTCTTGAACTTTCAAATATTGAAATATTCGAGATAAAGCATGATATCCAGCACAAACAGAAACCATAAAATGTTGTTTATTATCTGCTTCAATTTGATTAGATTTTTTTCTGTAAAAAAATGAAATAACTAATTAATTTTCTAATAAATCATTTTTCAACCATAAAGTCTTTATAAAAACGTGATGAATATTTTGTAAGGTAAAACGTAGAGTATTGTAGGTGTTTTTTTTCAAAAAGCTTTTTCATAACGAGAAATTAGAAATTAAGACAAAAAATTGATTGTTTTGTTTCAATGAAACAAGTTTCCTAATTTTTTACCTATCTCACAAAAAAATTTCAGAGCTCTCTAGAGATTTATTTGTATTCGTAATTATTATAACTCTTTTTTTTTTTGTAAAAAAAATTTCAACATATAAAGAAAATAATTTTGAAAATTCAGTTCAGGTGGTTTGATTATCTCGATTTCATTGAATGTAAAGGTACTAGACGTGAAACTTCAGAATTTTTTTTCTTTTAGGATGAATTTGTGGTATTTTGTCGAAGTATTTTAAATGATATTTAATGTGTTTCTTCATTTGAAACTTTTAAATTTCAGTAAATTTCTTTTTTTAATGTAATGTAGATATACTTTTCGATTTAGCCTCTCGTAAAATTACAAACGAATTCATCTTACCAAAACATTCTCGATTTAGTTTTTTATCGGTACTTCTTCTTTAATTTTTATTATGGATAATGAGTACCGAGAGTACGGATGCAGCCGAAATTTACATTTTTCGGATATTTTTTTATTGATATTTTTAGGCTAATTATCAGTTTAGGTAGTATGAGTAAAGGCCACGTCAACCTCTTACCACATTTTACAAATCATTGATTTACAACGAATTTATAAAAAAAAATTGATACATCACATGAAAAGTAGTACATGTATGCATAAATACGCATCATACACTACGATTTATGAATGAAGACAGGTGCACGAAGCTATAAAAGCGCGAGAAATACAGTATGTGTTGTTATTTGACTGAACAAGTACCAATTGCTTAAGGCGAGAGCAAGAGACAGAGATATATGAGGTTTTCATAAACGTTTTAGAGGCATGAGAGTATCCAGCAATATTTGCTCGTGTTACGGGACACAGTAGAGAGGAGTGAGATGACTCTCGGGACTATCGAGCGCCAGCTAATCACAGCGCACGAAACAACTATACACTGGTGAAGGAAAAACCTACAATTAACGTGCTCGCTCGTTTTTGGCGCATTGACAAGGTAGTATAGGTATACTTAATGTGTGTAAAGAAGTTTCACTCGAATTATGTGAATTAACTCATTAAAAAAACAACGTCCTTGAATTTAATTTACGATTTTTACATTAATTATTTACATTGTAAGAAAATCTTATAGTTACCTTTCATCCGAAGATGGTAGAACGTTAGTATTCCTGTTTATTTTTGAATCAAAGTTAGAACTCGTAAAAGTATAAGGTCCAACTTCATTAAGAGACAATAATAATTCATCTGTTTTTGGTTTTATTTCAACGGTGTTAATACTATTAACATTACCGTTTAAAGAATAATGGACTTCGTCATCTGATATATTTGTTTTCGAAATTTCATTACTATAAGGATTCAAATTGATAGGTGAAGACCGCAATGAAGTTACAGGACGCTTAGAGACTACGATGAACTTTTTACCCTTTATAGATGCAATATTTTGTATGGGTCTCAAGTTCAAATTATCATTACATTTGAACTCACTTGTCGATATCTTAGATAATTTATTTTCACGTGAAGTGTTATCATTATTAAAATCATTATAATTTTCGAATGAAATAAGCGACTCTTTAGTTTTCGGGACCATTTCCAATGATTCTTTTTTTTTCAAAACCTGTTTTTTCCGATCACCTAACTCTTTGTAAAGTAAAGAAGTTTCTGCACTTGAAGATTCTCGAAAAGACTCATTGGTTACAAGTTGACAATTCTGCAATATTAATGTACTGATATAGATAAATGAAAAACATTTTCATATGATGAGAAGTTGAGGTAAAGAGTATGGGTGTTACGTCAATGCAAAAGAAAACGTAGCTAATAAAGTTGAACTATTCTTTTTATAAATCGGTGGATATCAGCATAATATATCAAATATTATTTACTGTAAAAGAAAGCATAACTTCCAAAAAAAATTAAAATACTTAAAGAATCCATAATCGTTGTAGGTACCATTTATCTAGGAGAATAACTAACAAAACATTTATCAAATTGACAAATAAGCAATTTAAGTTCGGACTTGTTTTAGATTTCAAATCAAATTTCTGAGGTTTTTAGGACTTGAGGCTTTTTATAAACGTATTGCGAATATTTTCTATTGGATTTTTAAGGAACGATCATTGTTATTTCATCAGCTTGAAGTTTCGAGGAACTGAGTTGATTTTTCGAACATGCAAGTATAGATACAATTTAATTGAGCCACTTTCAACATATTTTTAGTTGGATTGATAAACAGAATATTATCCATACTTTTTTAAGAGATAGAAAAGTTATAACATTTTATATTTACATATTATTCATTATAACATTTTGAGTCCTGATTAGATTTATTTTAATCCAAACAACATTTTTCTAAGAAAAGGAGAAAAAAATGTACAGATTTTTGAACACTAGACAATTGATAGATTGATTGACACTACAGATTGATGAACACTAGACTAAGTAACGTAGTGTAAGATTTCGCTTTGAAAAAATTTAATTAATCAAGTATAATAAATACTTAAAATTGAGAATCAGTTACAGGACTTTAAAATATTAAAGGGATGATAAATTTGAAAAATTCAATCAAGTCACTTGGTCAAAAGATTTGGTCTTCGAAAAATAAAGTTCTTCGCGACGGTCTTTCAGAAACCATCTTTAAATGCTTTTCAGAGTCATTTCAAAAAATAGAATAACAATTTGAAATTAAAAATCTGACTTGTGGGCCATGTATAATCCATTACAGATTTCAAATTTTACGGGTTTTAATTTTAAATGTTCTCAATAACAAAAAAATAATGATATAAGCCTTCATTTTTTGGTTATATTATGCTTACCGACTTACAGCCCAAATTTTAAATTGGTATTTTTTATGAATATATACAATATCATCAGAATAATACTGTTAAGTAGACGGTTGTCTCTAGAGCTGATGATTACTAGATAAAAAATCAAGTTGAAAAAGAAAGTTTCACTATTGAAGTAAGAGGCATTTTTCTAATTTACGTAAGAATTTTGAAACACATGTGATTTCATGACGAATTACATGCACGCAAAACGACTGACAGAGTAAGAATTAAAAGAGTAATACGTGATGACTTACAATAGGTAAGAAAAAAGCCCTATAAAGAGTCGATATCTCATCTGTTCATCTATGGAACTGAAATTCACACATTAACTCTCACAGTATTTTGTTGACTTGGTCACAAAAGTTATCTCAAATTAATTAGAATTTTCAATCTCACCTGCATAAGCTCAAAAATTAAGATTTAGCCCAGCACTTGTCAATTGTAGCTTGTCACGTTAGAGTCCAACAAATCAATTATCGTTGATAATTATTCAATTCTGAGATAAAATTGTCATGGTAATAATAATGTCTACTTCATTTGAGTTAAAAAGTTCATATTTGACATCTTTGTAACAGGCTGTTACATGAAAATTCAAATGTTTCTTTCACTAGCATTGGGCTTTAACAATTCGAATTGTCTACATGAAAAGGAAAGTCTAAGATTTCCATGATATTTAGCCAAATATTCTCTTTATTAAAATTGCCTCAGCTACAAAATGAATCTGATACGCAAAAACTTCTTCAAGGCTAAGATTAATTCCATCAGTTTAAATAATAAGTAATTATGAAGTTGTATTCTTCAAATTTTTCTAGGGTTTTTGTCGAAAAATTAGAAACCCTCTTCAAAGCGAGTACCATATTTTGAATTCTACTTACAAAATTGTGCCGCGAATCCGAAATAGCAAGATAGAAAAAAATTGATTAGTGAGAAGGAGAATCTTTTTAACAAAGTAAGATATGATCAATTATATAAAATGGACCTACTGATATAAATTCTTTAATAATAGCTAAAAAAAGGTATCAGAAACAGCGGAAAATGAACAACGATAAAAATCTACACTCACAAACTTAAGCTCAACTCCTCATTAATAAATTTTAAATTAAAAAATATATTTTTGTGAATATATACCTTACACGTAAACTTAGAATTGGTTGACGGTTTTTGAATACATTTGGGATGGTATAAGCACAGGCATTTTACGCATTGTAATGTCGGAATTAAACCAATGCTAGAAGAACAACGTATACTACATGGTTCTTGCTCTTTGATCCTAAAATATATGATCACGGGAAAATGAATTGTTTAATACAAATAAATATATAAATAGCATTCTTGAAACATTCTATCAATTGTGACTAGTTATTGCACACCATAGAACAAAAAAAACTGTTTAACGATATATATTTACATGATTTCAATTGATCGTTAAGTTGGTTTTAATTTAACAAATTATTGCACCGATAAAAATTTGTTTTGAAAAATTGTAATTCGACTTTAGAACAAAGTTCAGATAACTTTGAAATGAAAAAAGTTGTATTACTAAGAAGAAAAATATACAAACTTATTTAAACTCGAAAAGAACGAATATTGTTAAAATTCATTAAAATTATTGATTTTGAAAAAAGAGGCTGTTCATTTGACGCCGCTAGCGTTTGCAAAATAAGTCTTAATACACATGCAATATAAGTGAAACAAAGAGATTCCGCATTCAGCACACGCGCGCCTGTATGTTTTGCGTTCGCGAATGGTGCTGAATATAAAGTCTCTTAAAAAAGCCGAAATTTGACAAGTTCTATTTCATTCATGTTCTACTCAGTATAAATCTCCAGACTCATTTGAAATAATGGGTGGATAGCCAAAAAGGGGATTATTCAGTTGAATCGAAACTATTGGGAATAATAGTAATCATAAATAATAATGTATAAATTGAAAGATTAAAAAATTATAGAATAAATAGTTGTATTCATTATATATAATACAAATTTTTTAAGTTTTATACTGAAAAAGTCTTTCACTTCGAATGAGATCTGATAGGATCAGAGTTATGATGGCTCTAGCTTTCCGAGAGTATCAGGAAATCATAGAGTTTCATAGACATTCCATCACCGAAATTTGGCAATTAGTTTCAGAAATTATTAACTGATATTTTTTTGATTTTGGTTAATGTTACAATTGTTTTAAAAGTTTTCTTGAAAACTTATTTACTATTCCACCTTGATAAAGGTTCTTTTCTTGGATGAATTTTGCCACATTCAAAAGTAAATAAAATTAATAATAATAAGCTTCAATTTATAACACTCGAGCCTAAAAATCACAACTTTGCCAATTGTGTCATATCCACACCCGTTGCATAAAATACTATTATGTTAGTTTCTGATATTTTTATAAAATTTTTCAAAAGTACTAATCGCTTGTATTTTTTACGGAGTTTTCAAAAAACACTATTTTTATAGCATAATTGATGATTCTAATAAAGATCAAATTTCATCCATTATCCTTTATTACTGATTGGTCAATTTTTCATCTATTTAGTATAACAGGAACAATATTTAGAAAAATTTACACGTACAAAAAATTATTTTCTTTACTTTTATAATTTTTTACACACTGTAAACAGAGAGAAAAATTTGCCTTAACCCGTTACCCTGCTTCCACTGAGAACTCTCACTTTTAGATAGTACGTGTAATATCAAGATTTCTACTCAATCTAATACTATTATTTTTATTAAGGTATCCATGAAGATCATCATAATTAAATCTATTACATGAAAAAAATTATTCGCTCTGAGAGTCAGCAAAAATGCAACTTTGATTCGCGATGGGAATTAAAAATCCCCTCTATAATAAGCTTGTCGCCATCATCACGAGGAAAAACTGTATAAATTTGATTCAAAATAGTAGTTTTCGATACAAGGGCCATAAGTAACACTTTTTGGCACGGCGTAGTTTAGGGCCCGAGCGCAGCGAGGGTCCTAATAGCTGGGCCGAAAAGTGTCCCCTATGGCCCGAGTATCGAACAATATTTTATAGTACTGTGCTAAGTTCACATTTATGCCCCCTTTTCCGAGCCATGAGTCGCACTTCTGGTACCGCGGAGTGAGGCTAGCGCACGAGCGTATGCGAGTGTGATGCGAACGCCGCGGTGCCAGAATGTGCGACTTATGCCACAGAAAAGCGTGTCATAAATGTGAACTTATGCCATACAGTGCTATAAACAAATTTAAATGCACTACGCTCAGATCCTAAAACTTGCCAAGCCGTAAATTATCACTTATAGGTTATGACACTTGCAACTTAAATTACTAGGAAAATACAAGCATAATTAGTAACACTCTTGGCGCAGCGTTATAGGTAAGATTGCTTTTTTTGAGATATAAGTTATAATTTTTGGCACCGCGAAGTGAGGTTAGCGCATAAGTGCAGCGGTCGTGATACACACGACGCAGTACCAGAAATCGCAAAAAAAATTTTCACCCCGTAAAGTACAACTAAATGTTTTTTTTTCAGCTAATTGAACCAAAGTGTGGTCTTAAGAAAAAATCTAATAAGATTATCGTTACTAAAACAACATCATGAGAATCGAAGGGTCAACTTTGATGCCATTTTTCTTATTCGTTGAAAGGTCTACGTACGCTTGTAAAAAAGGTCTAAGTATGAAAAAATTTGAATTGCTTTAATGTGATGTGCACTATAAAGTCGGAACTTCAAGGGGTTACATAGCTTCGAGTGACGGAAATTATTTTTATTTTTTGAAAAAATATATTTTAAAAACCAAAATAATATGAGTCTGGAGAGTCGTTTCTACCGAGCATAACTAATTCGCCAACTATTATTTTGAAACATGTCACTATTCAATGTTAGAATTAATTTTTTTTACCAAATTCATCACTTGAAAAATATTTGAGAAGTAGGTATAAAGTTATCCAATTCAAACTTTTCAAATCGTTAGTCTCGCACTTTTCCAATTATAATCATGATAAAAATTAATATGTAAATATGCTTACTTGATGATTTTTTTGCTTTTCATCGCATGATTTTTGTCCACGACTTCTTTATTATTTGAAGCATTTGTCCATTGTGAAGTTTGAGCAACTTTTGTATCTACAGTATTATCAGTAGAAGTCATAGGTGATTTACTTTCTTCTACGAAAAATATATATCATTTGTATATTTCGACTTTTTAAGTTTTCATTTGTGAGAGCTACTTACTACTAGGCGTTACTTTCTTTGAAGATATTTTCACTTTTAATTTTGACGCTACTTTAGCATTTCTTGATGGTGTCTTTACTGGAATAACAGGGGGTGTTGATTTTACAGACGATTTTTTGGGTGTATCATTTTGAATTGGTGGAGTATCAATACTTTTTTTTGGAATCTTCTGATAAGGTTTAGTTGGTACATGAGCTTCCTGCAAGAAATGTTAAATTAATAAACGAGTCATAGTTCGAAATTTTTAAAGGAGCTCAGTAATAGTTTTTTTACAGAGAGCGTTAGGTACTCTCACGCATAGAGCTATACGCAATGTGTGTATCTACAGCCTGGAATATATTGATTTATCACAAAATTGTCATTTTCTATTTTAAAGGGCGTAAGCTCTATTTGCCGATGCACTGATTGAAAAGAGAAAATTTTTTCTAAAAATCCTGTGCTCACAATACCTTAACAAACTGTTGTTGGTTTATAATCAGTCTATAAAAACTCAATTCCAGTGGCCATCCCATAAGGCTAATGTATACACGAAATACTTTGAAATGAAATGAATCGAGATTGTAAAGCATTAGCTACATAATATACCATCAGATTTATTGTGTGCTAATCTACCAGATGGGACATGTCTTATTTGAAACTCGGAATTCAAAGACCTTCAATTATACTTTATTTTATAATAATTTACTTTTCGATTGTTCTTTTAACATTATTGACAAGTATTCAAGCTTTTTGTGAAAATGTTAACATAATAATTTTAATTTCGAGACATTAAGAAATCCACCTCAAGAAAATCTGCTTCTACAAGTCGTCAGACTTTCCCCTTTTAATAACGTAAATAATAGACAGCCCCAGGGGCGTCTAAAACATAAATATTACGTTGCTGTAAATTTTAAGTTACGCAATTAAATATTTTCTAGTTAATCGAATTTGCAAATTCTCATGAGTAACTGAAATTTGGGACTCTTTCAAGAAAAAAATTGTAAGAGAATATAATTTCCTTTTTTATCTATGAGTACAATTGTATTTGTCTTTGTGCTCTTGTGCACACTAGAATTTAGAATGAATAAACTAACTTATGATTCTACAATCAATTGAAGGTTAGGGATTACTACTTTTAGCATTCTGAAATAACAAACAGACTGCTTCATGACGAAAAATCAATGATTAATCACGAACTCACTTTTATTTGAGCTAGTAGAATCAGTTATTAGTATTTAAAAAAATGGTGAAATTTGTATTTAAAAATGCAAAATACTGATTGGATCATCATAACTTAACAATCTTGAGAAAGGATTTATTGATTTTAACTTTAATGACTACTCAAAACTTATTTGTTTAAACAGTGAAACAAAGTTATACAAACCTTTCCTTTTTTAGCATCTCGAATAATTTCTTTTGCAGGATCGTTAACACCCAGGGGTTCTTTGAAAAATGTAAAATTTTCAATGGTTAATTCACTTGTTGTAACTAAAAAAAAATAAATAAAAGTTATTATATTTTATCTTAATAATATTATAAATCAACGATTGCAAAAAAAAGTTACTTACGGGTTTCTGTAACTTCCCGGAAACTTCTAACTTTTTTACCTTCAGGAGTATAATAATAAATATCAGCCATTCTCTTACTTTGGTTATCATTAGATCCTGCTCGGTAAACTAATTCTCGTTTCCAACCATATTTGAATGGTTCTCTATATAAAGGATTAGTAATATCAATACTGACTTTTTGTCGAGATGTAGTAATTGGACTTGCAGCACGAAACGAGCGTTTAGTTCTAGTTTTAGTTGAATTCATGGATGTATTATTACATTTTTCACTTTTACTTGAAAAATCATTTGCTGTTGAATCACTAAAATTAGCCTCTGGAACAGTTGTTGGACTTCCAGGCTCGGAAATATTTTCATCGATTTCTTCACTGAAACTATCAGCATTTTTAAGACCTTTCCACAAAGTTGTAGTTTTACGTCTTTTAGAAATTTGAAAAATATCAGCTTCTTCTTGTTCTGGAACACAAATTTTTTTCATTATTCTGAGTTACAATATTCCTTGCAAGCGCTCTGTTTCTATCAAAAATATTTTATTAGATCAACTTCAAGTATAATTTAAAATCGATTTAACTACGCTTGAAATCTTCATCATTAAATTTCATGATATAATTTTTTATTCCTTCAGGTCTTCTTCAAACTGGTCACTTCGAACATGGTTTTTTCAAAATTTTTGAAGATTGCAAGTTTTAGAGTGAACCAAATTTTTTGGAGAAGTGTAAAACAAAATTTTAGATTAAATCAAAATACTTACAAGGGGAGCCTTTCATCTGCGGGTCACAGATCCTTACCAAACTTGTTTGGGGGTCTTCTTGTACATAATAATGAAGCCCCCTATGGTTACTTTATTCCAATGGGCCCTGGAAAGAGTTATAGAGCAGAAAAAAGTATTAAATATAATATAATGTTAAAAAATACCACTTATTGGTATCAGGCCTTGTACGGTCAAGTCTAACTCTCTCAAAAATATTTGTACATGAACTTTTATG
>CACVKI010138673.1:0-43228 GCA_902732785.1 Trichogramma evanescens | reverse complement strand
ATCAATGATGTGATGAGGCGAATAATATTTGCACATAAGGCCACTATTTGCCATGATCTCATGCCATGCCTTTGTGCAATATTGCAATGTTTTGAGTCATGACTGAGATCCAATAACTTCTTAACAATAAAATGTAATGTTTTCAAGAACTAGGTGTCTAAAATAAGTAATCAAAATAGTTTGAGGATAGAAAATGAATATTTATTGCGCTTTATATTTTTATTATTTAACGTTTATTTTTTATTTAAGGATTCTTGGGCATATTCACACAACCTAACATAACAGGGCATGTTTTCTAACTGTCCTGAATCACCAGAAAAAGTTTGGGCCAAATCCATGACCCGAAGGTGAGAAGGTCTCCTTGTGAGTTCCGTGTTCTGATGCACATGTATAGAGATACAGAGTATTTTTTAAATTCACCTTTGGCTTCGAGAAATATCGACATTCATTTTACTGGCCTGAATTATGCAATTGAAAAGTGAAGTAGCTATTTTGGTAAGGAAAAGAGCCTCATTCCAAGATAACTACTTGAATTATATCAGTCATTTATGAAAGCTCCAAAGAGGAAGACTTAGTTCGTCAATACGTTACAATTATAGTTGCGTCGATCAGCTCCGTATGATTCATAGGAACATTCACAAGTTCTAATCGATTTCAACAAAATACATATAGTTAGCATAATAATAAAAAAAATATACATCTAGAAAAAATAAATTTGATAAATAAAAGTGGTTTCGATTTTAATCGAGGTATGCTCTTCAAGTGTGAAACACTCGTGCATGTTGCTACAAGTTCACAGCAAGTATGGATCTGAAAGGTTTGACTTTTTGTGACAATTAGTTTTTATTTATTTTTTTTAATTCTGTACTTTACGAATGAAAAGTTTATTTTGATCATCATTCGATTTAAATTTCACTCATTTAACTTTCTCTGGATTACGTTATGAAGTGATCTCACTTCACGTAATACGACTTCTTCATAATGAAAAGAAAAAATATTCATACATCGAGTTTTTCGGTAAAGTATCAAAAATTGATCGAATAGTATCTCAAGAACCATGAGAGGCACACGAGCAAAATACTTTTGCAACGTCGTTTTCATTTTACTCGTAAGTTGGCGAAAATTCATACTAATTTGTAAATCACAAATGAAATATATATTATTTTTATCAATTCCATAGTGCAAATTTAATTATATATTGAATTAAATATTTGCAAAAGTTTTACCTGCATCTAGAGCATACATCTTCCCTTGTTAAAAAGTCGCAAAATGTATGCAGGACTCTTCAAGGAATTCTACAAGACTTCCGTATATAAGTACTACAAAGGTTCAGTTAAAAGGTATTTTGAAGTTAGGGAAAATTAAAACTTTTCTGTAAATTTCTACTGAGGATTTTTTATTAAAACTGCATAATAATTAGATCATAAAATCTTTACCAAAATATTTTATCACAATCTCAGGAAACGTTTTTGAAAATTTTCATTTTCATACATGCTCTTATATCTCCTTGAGCTAAAGTTAAATGTACTGCTCCAGATACGGTTAAAACTTCTGCAAATATAAGATAATTAATATGAATGAAAGAATGAATTTATTATACGCAAATACAAGAGCTACTGCATTATCAAAAAACTTATTGAATTTTCGTTACAACTTCATCGGCGTCAAAATTCGATTATTTCGATAAAAAAGGGAAATAAAAACAGAGCAAAGCAAAATATCAACATAAACAACCTGTTGGCTGTGGAGTCGATTGAGAGAGTACAAGAATATCGGCTGCTGCAGTGCAGCTGATCAGCTGCTATCGGGCTTTCTGCATATCGCTCTCAGACAGTCTGCAACTCGGAGCCGGCAGTCTAAGACGAACTTGGCAGCCGGACGCGATCGTCTCATCTATAATACTACGTATACACAATACACATGCCGAAATAGTCACGTTTCGTGTCTGTCACGCACGAGATAATCGGCCTTATAGTACAGCATTCGGACGTGCCACGATGACAGCTCGAGTTGACACATTTCATTAAATGTTGTTATCGGATCGCGAGATCAATTTTCCCGCGTCATACGTGCGACGATTCCTCGTTAATATAAGCTGTTTTGCACTCTGATTATGTTATTATGTAAGTTTCAAGCGTGTGATTTTGCATATGATAGATTGAGTTGATTGTTTTCGTTTTCATTCGTGCAAAGTTCACGGGCTGCTCATTTTTTTGATCAACTTCCTTGAGTGCTCGAATAATAAACTAATTCATTTGCTATGCAGTTGAGAATCTGTCACTGTTGCAACGATTAACCTATAAGCTGAAGGTTTAGTTATTAAGTGCTTTTTTTTAAATTATAAATATAAAATTAATTGTATGATTTGAGAATAATATAAATTTGAAATCTGTAAAATAATCATTTTTTCTATCCAGATGTTGACTAGAGTACCATTTTTGAGAGCAGTCCAATCACAGTTACTGAGAAACTCTACTACAGAAGTAATAAATAATTACACAACAATGTCCAAGTTTGACTTGCCAGATCGCTTTGTTGGAAATGATAAATCTGTTTGGTATGAATTGATCTAGTACTTTTAAAAATCATATGTTTAGTGTTTAACTAAAAAATATTTATCTTTGATTTAAGGGTGGAGTACATACAATTAGCACTTCAACATAAACCAGTAAATCTAGGACAAGGTTTTCCTAACTTTCATGCTCCTGAAAATGTTAGAAAAGCTTTAGCAAATGCTGCATTAAATGAGAACCCTTTGTTGAATCAATATACTAGAGGATTTGTAAGTCTGATAATTAATTTTATCGTGCAAAAAATATTTTTTACCAGCTGGTACTACAGTGTAGTACATGTAGCTGTACTAGTAAACATCTTGACTTTTTTTGTACTTATAGGGGCATCCAAGATTAGTTAATGCGATAGCTGCTTTATATTCTAAACTTTTGTCAAGAAAACTGGATCCAACCACTGAAGTCATTGTTACAGCAGGAGCTTATGAAGCTTTGTATGCTGCAATTCAAGGTCATACTTCACCAGGTGATGAATGGATTATCATAGAACCATTTTTTGATTGCTATGAACCAATGATAAGAACAGCTGGAGGAATTCCTAAATTTATTCCTTTAAAACCAGTAAATTACTTAAATTTAAAACTACTGAATTTGATAAACCGTTATTAATGTATATTGAACTTTTTTAGACAAAAAATAGTGGAATAATTAGTTCTGGAGATTGGATGTATGACAAAAATGAAATGGCTAGTCTTTTCAATAAAAGAACCAAAGGTATTATTTTAAATACACCTCATAATCCCTTGGGTAAAGTATTTACTCATGATGAGCTTAGTTTTATTGCTGATCTTGCAAAGAAATGGAATACTCTGGTAGTATCTGATGAAGTATATGAATGGATGGTTTATAAACCCCATGAACATATAAGGATAGGTAAATAAAACAGTTTTTAAAATGATTTTAGTTTAAAATTTTAAATTCAAAAATTGTCATTTGCAGCTACACTTCCTGACATGTATGAAAGGACCATTACCATTGGATCCGCTGGTAAAACCTTTAGTGTAACAGGTTGGAAAATAGGCTGGGCGTATGGACCAGCAAATTTATTGAAAAATTTGCAAGTAGTTCATCAAAATTCTCTCTACACTTGTTCAACACCGATACAGGTAATACATCAAATCAAACTCATTGTTATAAATATTATTAGTTAAAATAAATGACTACATAATCATAATAATATATTCAAAGGAAGCAGTAGCTGTTGGATTTGAAGAAGAGTTGAAAAAATTTGGACAGCCCGATTGTTATTTCACTAGTCTTGCCGAGGAATTATTAGAAAAACGTGATTTTATGGCGAAATTTTTGGCGGATGTCGGCATGGCACCGACGATACCAGAAGCTGGATACTTCATGGTTGCCAATTGGACACAATTAGAGAAAAATGTGAATTTAGATGAAGAGCAAGATGAATATAAAGATTACAGATTCACAAAATGGATGACGAAAAACGTCGGACTTCAAGGCATTCCTCCCTCCGCATTTTACAGTAAGGAGCACAAGCATTTAGGAGAAGACAACGTTCGTTACTGCTTCATTAAGGTAATTGTAAATTAACGATTCATTTAAAGTTACATAAAACGAAAATGTATATTAATTTTTTTGTAGTCGGATGATGTTCTTCAAAAAGCGGCTCAAATCTTGATCGACTGGAGTCAGAAATCATCAGACAAAAAACTCGAGAAAAATTGAGATTTCTCGTGGGTGCTTATATTGAGTTTTTTATACTCCATGATATGCAAGTTAAAGAATGATGAAAATTAATAATCAAATTTAATATTTGAAAATTTTAAATTTTTATAATCAAATTTCATATATTGCAATGTGATAGGAGAAAATTTATTAACATTCCTATTGTGATAAAGACGTATATTATATTTTGACTATCTTCAAAACGTTTTTCTTTTTATCAAAGCAAATTCCAATTTCTTTTCATGAGATAAGATCATTAAACATAGCAGTACACTTTCTTTTATCATTCTTCTTTTTCTTATTACAACGAACTTTTGTTGATAACAAATTATTTTTTATCTTTTTGATTATTACATTTGTTCATTTTCAAAGAAAATAAATGTTCCTCTAAAGTATGATGCGCAGCTTTCGTTGCAGTTCCGTAAGTCTTGCCAATGCTGATATAAATAAGAAACTTTGATAGCACTTAAAATCGTTTTGATGAAAATAATGAATTGAATGAAATTAATATTACCTGAATTGAAAACCTGGTACGTGACCCGTGTATTTTGGCAGAATCGGAGTGTTCTTTTGATAAATTTCAACTGTCAAAGGTTTTTGAAACTTATCCTGTCTCTTATCGGCAATTGTCAAAGGTTTCCAATCGGTCATTTTCTTGTGCAAATATTCCGACGTGAAATCTCTCAGGCCATCGCTCGACATTTGCTTGTGAGTTTTGCCAAAGTGAGCCCATCGATTGGGAATGTGACCAGTGAAGCCTACATCGTTAAAAAAAATTGCAACAGTTTTTCAATTTTTTTCCACATTACAATCTAGAGCTCTGCAAAGTCTAGTTTTTGATACTCTTACCCGATACGAAATATTTTTCCGGATTCATGGAGTTCATGAAATAAGGTGAGGTGCAGCACTCCTTCGGTTCGACGTACCTTTCGTTCACGTACTGGTATCGCGACTTACCGGCGCGATCAGGCCTGACGGTGATCACCGGCATCACGTACTTACTCGGAGTCAACTATTACAAGACCAGCAAAATATTAAATTTTCAAGCTCAACACAATTACGTGGAGGTGACGCGAGTTAATTTACCAAAGTCTCATGCATGGGGTTTGGGCATTTGCAAAAAGTTTTCAGCTCGATGACTTGTCGCAAATCGTCGCGCTTCGCCTTCTCTTTGAGGAACTTTCGCTTGAAACTCGCTATGCCCTTGATCGCTTGTACTTCCTTGGGCCGATCGCGCAATTGTCCCAGGCATGGTATGTGCCCTAAATAATCATAAAAAAAAACATGTGTGAAGTGGAAAAGTATATTCCTTGAGTACGTAACCATGGCTTGCCTTCATAAGAGGACAGTACAGGATAATTGTAGACAGTTTCGCTTCTGCCTAGTTTCGATTTTGCCATCTGAATATCGGCTTTTTTTGGTCTTCTCACCTTTTTTTATAATGCGTTTGTTTAGTCTTGTAACCGTACTTTTAATTGAAGTACAATAATAACGTGTCATTAAATTCACCTCAAAATTTTTCGACCTGTCAGACAGAGCGAGCTTTTCAGCATGTCTGGTATCGGGATCGAGAAGCAGATCATGGCTCAGATGACCAAAAGTCTTGCCGCAAATGAAACGATGCTGAGGGCAATAGCCCGTGTAACTGTTTACATTTATCGAAATAAGTGATTAGTTTTAGAAAATTAAGGTTAATTTTTTTTGGAATAAGTTGCATAATTTAGAAAATACAAATAAATCAACGAACCCTGGTATATGATAAGGTTCTCGTTGCTGAAGAATTTCTACGCCAACCATTTTTTTACAGTAATTTTTGTCTGCACTAAGAATTTTGAAATTTTCACTAAAAATTTAGCCGTGCATTGTCAAAACATTACATACAGTATATCTTACAAAATGAAGTTATCCGTGAATTTTGGTGGATTTGCAGAAGTGTTCGTGGGTCACGTCACGACGATTCCTTTCTACCGTAAACTCATTTGAACGTTTTTCAACTTCGTCAAGCTCGCAAGAATTTAATTTAACGCATGTTTGATTCTTTGCAAAAATTTCGCTTCAAATAATATGTACACGCCAGTTAAGTTGTCAAGTTCCCGCATCGTGCAGTAAAAAATGTTTAAAATCGTTGCGTGACATTCATAAGTGAAATATGAATTAAATCCGACGCACCGATCCAATGAAAGATTCGGGTAAAGGGAAACTCTTCTTTAGTCGCGCTGGATGAGCTATTGCACCCACTCTGCAGTGTCGATATTTCAGGGAACGCGTAAACTGATTCTTACTTTCCGAGTTTCATTACCATATATTTATTGATCTTTCTATTTTATTTCATACTTTTTCCGAGATAAAAATGTTCATGAATTTTTATGATTATCTTTAATTAAACTATTACATCAATATTTACCAGCTTACATCCGGCTAAATCGGCTTTTATAAGTGCAGGTATAAAAAAAAGTTGTTAATTGAAAGAATCAAACGCAAATTGGAGGTTTCTCCAAAAGTCAATGGGCAAAATTTTAATTAAAAACTTTTGGGGTTTAACTTGTTGAAAAAATGTTCACACAGCAGCTTCATTCTTGTTCTTTCAGCGCGAGGTCACTATATATACTACTACACTATCATCTGATTATATATCTGCGTTTTTCAGAAGTTTTCCATTAAGCCGCTTATGCAACACGCTAAATTTTTTTTATGATTCGCGGTATAGTGGAGCTTTGAAAATAAAAATTCGCTAAAATTCGAGTCCTTAGTAGATCGTCGGAAAATGAATATAGACGGGAAAAGGTTGTAATATACGTAAATAAATGTAAGCTCTTGTGTCATAAGGATCGGTATTTCTTTTATTTACAAGAGTAAAATATCATTATGTACAAGATAGCATCGAGGAAAGTCGTGTTTTTAGAAAACACGCCATTTTTGTTTTCTTTTAATTTCGTTTTTCATTTTCTTATAGATCGAGAATCATTTTTTGCAGGGAGGAGTAGGTGGAAGGAGGGGTGGGAATGAAACTTTTTTTCTTTCTTGTGGGACTTTGGGGACGAGAAGGGTACACAATTCCTTTGGATTGTTTCTTAAGACACTATACAATCATATTTTTTTGCCGTTCAAACGCAAATGAAAAAATAACGAAAATATTACATGTCACATATAGAGCACCATTTTCACGATTACAATAATCACGAGCAGATTCGCATCTCACATCTCATTACATTCCGATTCATACGACATTCCTACTTATGATCTATAATATAATCTCTATTATTTATAACGTGTGTCATCTCTATGCATAATTTGTATAATAACTGTGGCTTTACACTCGAGTCCACGATGCCGTTATAATTTCGTTTTCTATTTTTTTTACCCGCCCTTCGTCGTCGTCGCGTAAAATCAATTTTTTTTTACCTATTTATATCATTTATATAATTTGTTTAGCGCATTTATACACGTACCGGCAGTCGAGCAAATATTACACGCACCTCAGCATCCAACATCATTAAAATCAAACAAACAATCGCTCTTTGTATTCAGTACACTCGCTCCCTTACACATCATATCTCTATAATTAATCATCGTAGTAAATATACCTCTTGTACTGGTAAGGTTTTGCCACCGATTCGGTCATTCGATCATCGAGTTGTATGTATAGAAATTCGTTTTAGTAACTGCCGTACTCTCTCGTCGTTAATGATGCGTTGCACATTTGAAACGAGCTAGCGCGAGCGCAAATATATTGATGACGATGTTTTTGAGTTTCGTTTATTTATCGTCGGCTCGTTCGGTACATTAGAGATATATTATATCCAAGTAATGCAATCCCATACAGGCGCACATGCTTTTATTTACACAAATTTTCCCTATCGAACAATCAACATACAGCTATACGTGTTGTAAATTGCTGCGTGTTTGTGTTGCTATGTGTATGTGTGTGTGTATGTAATATCAACATCGAGAGCACCTCCGACGTATGTATGATCATGTATAATGAACGCTTTGCACGCGTCTAATTACGTAATCTTTGTCGCAATTGCGTACAGACGCATAGGTACATGTGAACACCGACACAAGCGTAGACGACACACATGCACACCGTCACTCGCACTCCAGTCCCTTTGCGATTATTTTCTTTTCTCGCCGTTCGAGCGTGAAATCGTGAAAAAGGGGGCACACTGACCAGAAGAAAGAAGGAAGGAAGGAAGAAAAAAAATCTCAAGAGAGAGAGAGAGAGAGAGAGAGAGAGAGAGAGAGAAGCTTCGTACGTTGGAGGAAGGTAACTGCAAGTAGTGCATGTATGGCTTTTGCCTTGCTTACGTATGAGCGAAAGAGAAGTTGAAAAAAGCTTTCCGAAGGGAGAAGAGAGATAGAATGAGAGGCAAAAAGTGTCCATCAAAAGTCACGTTTTGTTCGATTCTTTGCAACTGCAGCCGTTTTTTTTCGATTTAAAGCCACTCATTCTCTCTTCCTATGTACCTTTCTTTCTCTTTCTTTTTTTTCTGCATATACAGGTATAGATAAACTCGTCTTCGTCCCCTGGCTTACTGCTTCTGCTGTTGAATCGTCAAGAGTCGAGCCATGCGCTATAAATGGATGAACGATTTTTCGTGCTTTTCATCCTTCTTACTCTCGATTTGGAAGTTGGTCCACTATAATTACACTATATATACTGCGTACACAGCGAGAGATAGAGAGAGAGAGAAAGAAAAGCGAATGAAGATATGAATTGGTTATTTGCTTGCAGAGCTTCACACTGCAAAAAATAACCATACTACGTCATGAAAAAGGCTTTGCTTGTCTCAAGAAATACAAAAAAATCTTGAGACAGGCTATAATTTAGCCTGAAACAGTGCAAAAGTGATCGCGTATCTGTGCGGCAATGACTCGCCACTGGGCCATCGTAACTTCATATTCGCACTCCGAAGTTCTCACGCGCTCTAAACGTACAGCAAAAAATGCGTACCTGGGTGTGTGTGTCAACAGTCAAAATTTCCGTTAACCTGTACATCGATCGTGGACTGGCGCGAATCTCTACGTAAGCCGAGCATTGCTGCTGCCTGGACGCCGTCTGCTCGGTTGCAGTGGCTGATGTTTATATTTTTCAGTGCTCGTGAATTAGATGTGAAAAGCAAGTGAGTTCATCATACGTGTTTGTATTTTTTTTTGGTTTTTGATTCGTGCGCGAGAACTTCGAAGAGCGAACACGAAGTTGTGATGACCCAGTGACGACTCATTGTCGCACAGATACGCAGTCACTTTTACACTGTGTCAGGCTAAATTTTAGCCTGTCTCAAGATTTTTTGTATTTTTTTAACCAAGCAACGCCTTTTTCATGACGCAGTATGGTTATTTTTTTCAGTGCAGCAATGGTGCATAGATGCAATTTGCTCAAAGGGCTCGCAAGCTTCTGTACACAAAATTTATTTATCTTTCGCCCTCACGCGCTTGCAGTGTGTTGCAGTGTATACGAAAAGCTCTAATCCGTTTACGCCTTTCTATGCGCGGCTGGCCTTTTTTCTTTGCCTCTCCAGCTCACCCTCGACTCGCTTTATATATATTTTTGAGTGCGACGTGAATGCATGCTTGCGATGTCTGCGTCTTTAATGAGCTTCCCCATTCTTCGGTGCCTATTATGTTTGGTAAAATCTTTCTCGGTATACAAACGCCTTATCTGCCTCTCTTAAATGCACCTGCTTGTGCATCCGCGTATGTGTGTGTGTATGTGTGTGGGTATAATATAGCGTGCAAAAATTCACTGCGTATAAACGTATAGTATGGTCGTTTTTCCCCTCCCTTCATACTCTTCATCTTTTTTTATTGTATACATTTATGTTATATATACGTAGGACTATTATACAGCCTCGCGGCGCTCGCTCGCGTTATCTTTCGCTCGCATAACTTGATCGCGCGCGCGACTCACGAGCTCGAGAGGGAACGTGCTTGCATTCGCGTCTGCGGCACTTGTATCCTCGCACCCACGCACTTTTAGATAATATGCACACGCGTCTCGTCGCGCCCCGTATACGTACGAACGTGCATAGACCGATGCGTATCAGCGACGCGCGAGGCACGTGTGCGCATGCATGATTAAGAATCGCTGCAGAGTCATATAGTCCCGCGCATGAGCCGTATCAAATTATACGACAAGTGGCTGTACGCCTCGTCGCAGCTCCTCTTCTATTCTTCTTCTTCGGCGTTGAAACGCTGTTCCTCTTCCATCGCCTGTACTTGCGGTGTATCTGTCTGTGTGGGTGCGTATGCAATGTCAATTTTGTCCGTTTTTTAACGCAGTCCAGGGACCGGCAGATCGACCGCACATTATCTCAGCTGACCGAGGAAGAAGGCGAGGCCCAGCAGGATCGTCCGCGAAGTCGGCCAGCCCGCCGCCGTGTTGCCGTGCTGCATCGCCGCTGGATGCTCGCCTGCGAAGCGAAAAAAATTCAATTACAAAATAGAAAAATTCTCTGTCTATTTTATATCGTATACACGCGGACATCGTTCTTTTGCTGTATTTTTCCTATCTCTATTCAATTTTCCCTTTTATTTTTTTTTGCTTGTGCGTCGTATGCCGTTGTTTTTCTTTTTTTAATCTTGTTGCACACAGGACAATGCCATAGCGAGATAGACGCGCGGGCTCGCGCGTGCGTGTATAAAATGCGCCGCCTGCATCACAATGACTCGAGTCGAGAGATTTAACGACGCGGTAATGGCATTAACACGCGCGCGAGCTACCAAAGGATTTCTCCCTCTTTCGCTCACTTTGGACGTATCGTACGCCCGGTTAGACCCCTTGTAATGCCCTGTGTGAGAAATTGTCTTATGGTCCCTTGCGCGCAACTGCTGCAGCACGGCTCTTTTTCTATAGATATATCCTAGTACACATTCGCGGATTTATGTGCGCCAGCTGTAATCTCGAAAGACTGCGTACGTTTCGGAGATAACAAAAGCGCACAGGTGCTGCAAGCTTCAAGATTACCGGTATCTACGAATATTTTTTTTCCTTCCCATTTTACTTCTATATTTCTCTATGCTCTCGCTCTGTTTCTGTTTTTCTTTCGAGAGCACATCACGATGTACGTTACAAACGGAGCTCGCTTTTGAGATTTTTAAACATAATAATACACGCGTTCGGTCTGCGACTCAGTTTTCTCAAACAATTACTTCTCTTTTCTTTTTTCTCCGTCTCTGTTTTGCGGATCGCGTATACATCGAGGTAAAATTGTTACGCGGCGGCGCTCCGAGTTGAAAACGTTATAACAATAACAGCAAAAAAAAGTGCAGGAGAGAAAAGCAAAATAAGGCAGAAACGCGAGTACACATGAGCGAGGCGCACATAATACTTATAAATTATTCGCGGAAAGTTTTTTCAAGTGTGATTATCTCTGCGCTCGTCCACGCTTGAGGTATATCCTTATACGCTCGCGGAGGTCGTTGGGCCGGGTGCCCATGCGCGCGCGGGCGCAGAGCGAGTACGGAGCCGGGCCTCGCGCGCGCCTTTTAGCCCTATTAACTTTAACGAGCAATTTCTCAACTTTTCCCCGGCTAGCAGAAACGCGTATACTTTTTTTCGCCGGGTATATACTACTCCAGTTTTGCTGCGCGGCAAAGTCTACTTTTGAAACAAAACTATATTCTCGTATACGTCGTGGTATATATACTATACGAGGTATATTAGATTGTCAGATATTCAATGGCCTTCTTGTCTCACTCCCTTCTACATTTGGTATTAGAAAATTGTTCATACTGATATGTACAATTCATGAAAAAAAAAATGGGATAGCATAATATGGGGAGCTAAAAGCGAGTCCGAATAAATATTTTCGAATATATACAACCCGTGAAAATCTGTGCATGAGTGGATTTCGGTCTCGGCTTTAAAGCAAAGGATGGTGCAACACGAAGATGATTTGCAGCTGTATTAGCATTACAAATATGTATCGAAGCTATGTAATAATAATCTGAAGCAGTTGGCCGTAGTGAAAGGCTCGTCCATGGATAATGGCGCGCATGCAAGCCCGTGACAGCCGCTATACGTCCATGAATGCACTTTGAGCGATATGTATACATTTAGGCTTTGCGAGCGATCGCAAATTGCCGTCTAATGATGATACACCTGTGATCTCGAGTTTCACGCGCGTATATGTCCGAGCAGAAGAAATAATACAACGTTATCGTGGATTCGGCCAACTGCCAGAGAATCTATGGCACGAAGCGGTATTGCAGGTAGGATGTGCACACACCCATACTGAAGTGTTATAATACGCATAGGAATTTTCCGTAACTAAGCGTCTTCTCGAAATGCTCGTATTCGCTTTGTACGCAGTGGCCGTTTGCCAGCTGAGGTGGTGTATCGAGTCCACCATATTCGCATCATCGTCATCATCGAGTCTTGGCTATTTGCCTCGTTTCTCCTTTCTCGCGGTCTACTTTTTATCCTTTTCTTCTCCCTTTCTATTCTCTCTAAAGGCAACCGAATACAAGCGAATTTCAAATAAATGTATCCTTACCAACGCATTTTAGTTTGCTCCGAGAGCTTTGAATAATTTTCCAAGGTACTTGCTCAAGCTCGTTCGTATTATCTAAACACGATACGCTGCAGCTCGCACATTATGTTGCGTCGATCAAGCGATAAGCGGCCGCGCGATGCTGTACGGGGGCGCGATATGCATAAATGAAGCAGCTCTGCCCATGGGTTTCTGTTGCTTGCGAAGCCATGAAGTAGCTTAGAACTCGCTCAGTGGCGCTTATTCCTTTTCAGGATCGGTCAGCAAAGCATCTGCCAGGACAGGTAGCCGTTAGAGGTACGAGTCAGAGGCGGTAAGCGTGGAACGCGCGAGGGAGAGATAAAGCCACCGCAGCGGCCGCATCATCGTCGGGGGCTGCCCCGGCTCTGCGGCCACTCGCCTCCCGTACGTTACAGCCCGACGACTTATCTATCTATATATACGACGGAGTAATCAAGCTATATACTACCGTAGCCCGGGTGCTATAGTGACTGATGCCTCGCGACGAGGCTAAAGTCATTGGTTCGCAGCCGATGTATATCTATAGTCGCCAGTTGCCGTGTCGCTGCTGTTGCTGACTAGCCGTGCTGCATAGAGCGGAAAAGGCGGGACTAATTGCGGAGTCTACTGCTGGCGCTGCTTCGAGTTGCAGACTCCGCAGTCTATACACCGTAGTACGATACATATCTATATAGCTCGGAGTCTCTTTCGGCGCGTCGCAGCCGAGGCCTCACTCGATGCTCTCGAGGCTTAAGCTGTGCAAGCACCGGTTGAGAGCAGCAACGTATAATACGTATATGTATAACACACGCTCAGCTAGACGCACGCGTACATATGCACAAGTACTATACACGTATATCGTCCTGCTGACCGTATAGCCGCCCCGCGCTATCTCTCCTGCAATTCGTCTTTCTCAACTGTTTCTTGCGAGCCCGAGCTTTATTGCTGGAGAGAGAGAGAGAGAGAGAGAGAGAGAGAGAGAGAGAGAGGCTATGGACGAAAGTGCGAGACGGATGCTAATGTTATACCTGTCCGACCTCGAGGCGTACCTGCACCTATGCCCATAAGCCGCATTTCACAATTTCAAAATAGTAAGTAAGAAAAATGCGTGAAAAATCAAAATTTGAATATAGGTATTTTTGTCTTTAATCGTGAATCGTATCGTGGTAGTTCTAGAGCTCGGCGACTCGACACCGCGTGGAGGCTCAACGTCCACGCTAGCGGCTAGCCCCACCAAACAGTAAAATTTATGCTCGCGCTCGAATATTATTGCGTGTAACGCCCTGTTGCCTTGCTCGACAGCTGTACCATGTCGAATTTTTAAATTACTCCTATCACACGAGCACCTACTAACCGAAATACATACGAAGAGGGCTCGTAAAGTGGCTCTAGCTGGCACTACAGTTTTCAACGGGTCAACAGTTTATAATCGCTGAACTTTGGCTTTCGGGCGATCAAAAAAATGCCCCACACATAATTGAATCTAACTGTATATCGCAAGCTAGGCATACATAAGCTCTATATCATTTCACATTTTTGAGCTCGATTTTCACTCTAGCGCACGCCATCAAAATCGAAACGTAATTACAGCGCGTTGCGTATTGTTGTATCGATGTTGTAATTTCTGCTCGACTCGCGACTTTATTGGCTGCTTGGAGGCTGGAGCTCGGATCGCGCCAGCTGCGGGGGCCGTCGCGCGTATACACGGCAACAACCCGAGGCTCGTTGCATAAAACGCGAAAACTCGAACAAACAAGCTGCGCCAGCAACGTGTACACGTACACACGCGAAAAGGCTCGGAAACACCGAAAGCTCATTAAGCTCGGGGATAATGACGTTGATGATGGACTCTTCATATTATGTTATGTTATGTTTTCCATATGGGCTCGTGTGTCTACACATATATATACACGAGCTCGGCAAAGCTCGTCATCTTTAGCTACAATAGGCGAGCTCGCGCGCACATGAAATGCATATAGTGCACACGTACACACAGCCGGCCCATTGACACGATTTCCCTGCGCTCCGCCTATACATGTGTACACACAAACACGCGGTGTTTCGTGCACGTGCGGGTGGTTGACTTTTTTCCCATTCTTTCTTTCGTATCCCCCGCTGTGCCTTCGTCCTCTCTCTCTCTCTCTCTCTCTCTCTTTCTTTAGCTCCCTCTCTCTCATGGTGCGAGGAGAAAAGCTCGTTACTCGTCGGAGCCCCGCGCGTACTGGCCCCGACATTTTCGCATTGTTTGCGACTATTACCGAGTTTTAAAGGCGCGAGTAGAGCTTGCGCAGCGAGAACAAAATAAAAGACGAGGGCACGCGTGAGCTATCTCTCTCTCGCTGCTCTCTGCCACGACTACACCACTCGTTGTTGGTGTGCATACACGTAAACGCGTTTATAAAAGATTTTTCAATCTCCGTATATCGCGTATACAAGGATAAAATTGCTCGGCGATTAATTAAAAAATGATAATACGCGTTTTTAATGCAAAAATTGTTTCAGCGGCAGAAGCAGAGCGTGTTCAAGGCGGCTCCGCGTGGATCGTTAAGCTATCGCGCTTATATATACCGTATACACCGCAAGCTCGCACCAATATGAGAAAAAGTAGTGGTAGCCGCGCGCCGGTATAAGTTTCCCGACTTATGCGAGCTTATTTTATGTTTTTTTTTCTTTCACCCTCTACCTCTCAGCCCTCGCGCGAGCGTCCATGGAATATAATTTTTGATGCTAGCCAGCCCATACTCGCGCGCTCGCAAGCTCGAGTCGGCCTGCTGCTGCTGCTGTTGGCCTATACCGCGCGTTGTGGCGAGAAAACTCAAGGACGCATAAAATGTTAATAGTATGCAAATAGAGCTTGCGCGCACCAGAGCGAGCCCATACTCTGTGTATATATATAAGATCTGCTCGCGCATAATTAATATTAAAAGTTTGCTCCTTGCAAGGACTCGAGACTCGCGCGACGTGCGATCCCGACGCACTATCCAACGTGTGTATACTGCATAGCGTCGCGTTCAGGCCTTTATACGATAAAACTAAACGTCCAAAATTGCGCCGAGGCTAATTTTAAACTAAGGCCAGAGTATTATGTGAGAGAAAAAAGGGGCAAGAGTTTATAAGTTTCTAAGTTGGAATTTCGGCTCTAATATACGTACTCACGAGTTTTTAACGTGTGTATATTTATGTACCCGCACGCACACAAACGAGCTTCGAGTCTTGAGTTCAGTTTCTCACGAATGCGACGAGAGCTCGTTAAAAATTAGTGCACGCGAATATATATTTCACGTTATGGAAGAACAATCCTCGTTTTGCTCAGTGGATTATAACTGGGCGCGGAGAAGAAGAGAGAGAGAGAAAAAATCCTAGGATTATCATTCGCGGGCGAAACGCGCGCTTGTCATCGTGAATATAATATATGCATACGAGAATGCGCCCTGCTCCGCGCAACGATAAGCTCCGCAGCGAGAGAGAGACTCGATTTTTCATCCGAAAGATTAAACGCAAACGTAATAATTGAAAGATGATTGATGATGAAAATACAGTGGGACGATGTTTGTCACGCGCGATGCGAAATCTCGCGCGCGTAATCGTAATTACGTTTACGACCTACATACGCGCTATATGGCCTGCGTGTGTGATGTATATGTATAAAATTACAGACGAGCGTTAAAATCATAATGATGAAACGGGGGGAGGGGATTATAATAGTCGCGGCACGCCTCGAAGGATAAATTGAAGCTTCGCACGCGCGGCTTCGAGTCATCGTTCGCTTATACACGCGTACACTAGAGGCAAATGTGGCTCGCGAGCGTAAATATCGGACGTTATATATGTGCATCGAGTCAAACAAAGTGGACGTGAGTCGGAGCTGCATACGACACAGAAAACGAGAATCTGTGTATATAATCACAAATCGGGAGAGCAACTTTTCCACATATATTTATACGTGCAAATATATGATGCGCAAATCAAGCACGGAGCTATTTATTTACGCGAATATACGTGCTTGACCTCATTCGTGCGTACAAAGCCGTGATACGACTAAACGTCCCATAAAGGTTTTATGCTTTTTTTTTCATTTTCATTAAAAACTTGAATAAGATTTTCACGTGCATGCTCGCGTTAGTTCGACAACTCTTTTTTGCGCGTAAAAAAATTTTTGATTCGAATAAATAAAATCACTTTGGATATTGATCAATTTAATGTGCCCGCAGTTGCAAGCAAGCTTTTGTATTTAAATCGCGGCGCACAAGTATGAGCCCGGCTCACGCGTGTTCGGCTGTTTCAATGTCACTGCGCGTGAGCGCGAGTAAAATTAAATATAAGCGCGTGCAGAGAGAAGGATTTTAGCCATGTCATACAATGCTTGAATTTATCGACTTTTCTTTCTGTCTCAGTTTTGCATAATATTATATATAATGACACAAATCCGAGCTTTTGTTTGTCCGAACTAAAAGAGAGTCCACCAAATGGGCCGTTTTCTCTCTTCCTTTCTCTCCATGCGCATGAGTAAGATTTATGTATTTTGATTGTATAAGTATGAATTTATTAATATTTTATGATGATGGCTCGCGATAATGTTGATGAATTGTTCGGAAGCCCTGTGCTCGCGCGCATACCTCAGCTAAAACTCGAGCACTCGCTTAATCATTGTTATTTAATATAATCCATAATATTTTCTCATCGACAGCTTTTCATACGTACGTAGGGGTAGAGCTACCGCTCGAACGTCACTTGTGACAGTTTAGTTACTTCAATTTTTGACTGCAATGATTATGACAAGCGAGTTTTATGTGCGGATAATAAACTCTGCCTCGCTCGCTTTTCGCCTAATTAACATATACTCGTTTGTATATTTTTTACTTTTTAGTATCATATGAGCGAAAGCCAACCAACTTTTCAATTCATAAAAATGTAAATTTGAAGTATGTTATACGTAATGCACATGTGTCACGTGCGAAAAAATGCGACACGAGTAAAAAGCGTTAAACAGACTATTACCGTAAAAAATTTGCTCGTATCATTTGTTCAATGTGTGTAATTTAAATTTTGATATAAACATTGTGTGCTTTTTTTCTATTATCTTATACGTAGACCGACAAAATAAATATATATCGCATATTCAGTCCACGCGTGTAATCCACTCCAGGAGCTTTTACATTCAAATCCGAAATTAATTAACAAATATGCGTTATCTTCCATTTCGGGTGATTTGAATTTCAAAACGTTTGCGCTGCGCAGCGATGAATAATAAATATTATATACTGTTCCGATTTGACGCGTCACGTGCATTATCGTCCTCGTCTAAATAAAGCGTGAGAACAGCCGAAATCAATATTAAAAATAGAGAACTGGAGTAATCGATCCTGTAGCAGATCGGTGAAATTGCGCGATAGGTATTATAGTATATATGCCATTATTACAATATGAAATAAAGCCCACCTCTCAATCGTGTATCGAATCATCAAGCTTCATCGATTTTTCTTCTTTTTTTTTCTTATTTTTTTCGGCGTAATTAGCGAAAAATTTAATTACTGCTCGGTGCAGAGAAACTTTCCGCGTATCTATACAGTTTTTTGTGCGGGTTTCGTATAGACACATCGCCGGCCGTGCATTTTCCACAACATTATTACTTTTTGAACTTTACACTCTCTGGCTTACAATATACGCGCGTGAGTAAGCCATACTGCGCAATGCTCGGGAGCAGCCATATAATATTATTTTACGATAGATCAAAATTCTATGAAAAAAGAATTTGTCAAAGTTTTCAAATTAACACAACCAATAAGTCAAATTCTTGAGTCGACAATAAACGCGCGTTGATTTCGAGCGTAAAGTGAAAATTCACCCCCCAAAATTGATATGCATCAAGCTCTTCTCTCGGGGTAAGTTTCGTGAAAATGTAAATACATTTACCGTGTATATATACACGTAGGTAGGTACGCGCGCATTCGGAAATTCATTTGTCTAACGGCATTTCAATGAGAGCTGCTGCGCAGCATCGCAGACCAGAAGGAGTGCGTGTGTATTTGTGTCTGTGTGTGTGCTGCGCGCGAAGAGCTGACTCGAGGAGTGCTGGTTGCGCAAGCTGAAAGTAGCACACACACACGACTTTATACCACTAGATGAATAGACTCGTATTTGTTTTTACGCTCGTACGTGCATCAGGTTAATCACATATTGACGTGAGTGTACACAGGCACACATCGTACGCGAATGAATAATTACATTGATAAGGTTTGCAGAAAATTTCAATTTAATTAAAAAATCACATTAGATTTGCAGGGTACAGGAAATTTTTTTTTTTTACAATAATGTCGAAAAAATGATCTATTGAAAAATAAGACACTATTGTTTGAAGAATTTTAAATTTATACAGTTATTGTAAGCGCGTGAAAAAAACTAACAATAGTAAATATTTGTGTTTTAGGAATGCTTAATAATAGTTTTAAACCTCTAAGCAAACACGATGAAAATTTTTTCAATGCCCATGCTTACGATATTGATTTAAAATCCATTTTACTTTATATCGAGAGCATAAAGGGTTAAAAAAAAGTAAATTTGTCACTTTTATAACGGTTACAAAAATATTTCATAAGGTGTTTCAAGTACCGGATTTATCAAGGAATTTTGTTATTTTGTAAAAAAGCTCAACGGTAACGAAACATTGTCAAATATTGAATTCTTGTATCGAAATAAATGAAGATCAAAAATGTCGATGAAAAAAAAAGAAAAACGTGACTTATTATTGTCACGGAGTATGCATAGTTTGCGATATCTGCGTATAAAGAAGAAGAACGGACCAAAAGCAAAATATTGAATCTTCTGTGAGCACCCCCGTAGAGTAAAACTTTTCACGCTTTTTTCGAAATAAGGAAGAGGAAATTTTTTTTTGATGTTGAAATTTTTTCAATGAAAAGTATGAAGTTTTTAGATTTCTTTTCATTTTGGGAAAATAGAACAAAATAGAACAAGAGGACTCGAAAAAATAAAACCATTTAGATTCAAAATTTCATCACATTAAAAGCTGATTTTGATTAAGAGGCTTGCAGGGGGCAAAAAACCGAAAAAAGTTTTCATTCAATTTCTAAGAATATATGTGTATTTTAAAAAAATATCTTCACCCATCGTATTATTCAGAGCAAACCAATTAAGCTAGAACGTTCAGGTGGTATACTCTCGTTCGAAATAGCATTGATTACGGTCGCAACCTCGGTCGGGGTGGAAAGATGAAGGAAAATCTTGTCTAAAAATTAAATAAAAATTTTTTTTAATTTTAAACCTTTTATATAAGCCTTCGATGTAAGTAAATTTCAAACAGAGTTCACGGAAAAGTGAACTTTTCTATAAACATTTCGTTTAGCAATTTTCATCAAATATTCTTTTCTTGAAAACTACTCGGAAGTCTGAAAATGATGAAAACTCAAGGTTTCGCCAGTATTACATAGAACTATAAACCGTTTTAATTTAAAAAAATTGTTGGGTAAAATTTGCATTCTCAGACTACTGTGTAGAACTTGTAATATAATATGGCAAGAACGAAATCCCCTTGATCATATCAATGTAATTGAATATTCTATGAAAAAATAAACAAAATTGATAAATCAATCCTGCCGATGATATTTAAAGCGATATAAAGGGCAAATGCTTACCATTGATAACGTGAACGTTGACGCTAGCCCTCTTCGCAGCCGTCGGCACGCAACTGTAGTTCCCGCTATCAGACGATCTTATTCGATTTATTTTTAATCTAAAAGAAAACGATGTATGGTCAAATAAGATAAAAACAAATTTTCAGGCCCTTCATTACGCCATGAATGTATCATATGTATCATACCTCGACGTGAGTGCGTCGCTCCACTCGGTTTCGACCATGATGCGCGGCTCGGTCTCGATGTCGTTGTCGGGCAGTATCGAGGTCGTGACCGGACTGTCACCGCGATACCAGTTGACGGTGCCGAGATTGTGTGGTCCCTGTGACATGACGCAGGTGAGGGTCAGCGAGCTGCCGGTCTTCACGATGATGTCCGCCGCCCCCGTTATTCTCGCTCGGGCCTCTGCAATACGTAACGACGTCTTTTAAATCAGGATTTATATATGCACACCAAGTTATAGATGTATACTCTCATATCGTGGAATAGCTATAGCAGCTTTTGGAAAGCAAGTGCGCGAGATACGCAGCTGCATACGTAGATATTACAGGTTTGCGAGAGCCAACGGGGGTATCGAAATCTGGCAGGCGCTCCAGCTGTGTACAACGCACTGCGCCAGCGGCAGCTTATATATATATATATATATCGCTAGGATAACAGCCTGGATTTGTTTCGTGCACACACACATACGGACGAAGACTGCGCGAGGCAAAGGAGTTACTTCTGTTACTGTTATAACTGCATTTACATCTCGGGATATGTACGCGCTGGAGTATATAATATTGATACAAGATATAATATAGGGCCCCGAGCGAGAAGATTTCCCGTTCTTCATCTTTTTGTACCGATAAAATCGAAATTCGAACGCGATAAAATGAAGAGATTGAAACCTTTAAAACATATAATTTCGTCGGAATTGATGTCGACGGTCATATACGATTATTCGAATTTTCGTATGTATCATAAAAGATCCCTTCGCGAAGTTGAGGATTTCATAAGCTATTTGAACTTTATTGTTCAAATTCAACCATACCTAAGCACTGCAACTTACTATACTCGAGGGCAAGGGGGCTGACTGAGGGGAAAACAGCCATGAGTGGCACTTATAGGGCTCAACGCTATTGTAATGTTATGTCACGTGGCCATGTTATGAGGAAAGTCATAAATACAACAGGAACGCACCTCGAGTGTATAATATTCATTACGAAATCAAGCATTGTAAAATAGTCTTGCTTATAAGGACAAGATACTTCTTGTGTACCTTTATGCTCCTCGCTGGCGCAACTTCGAAACTCTATAACGCGACGCGTGATTATGCTGTTACAAGTTTCTCCAATCCTTCGTCGTGATTATTAAAGATTCTCCGGAAGGTTGCGCAGTTGCGGCACGTCTTGTTAAAAGCCCCAATCGATCGGGAAATTTTAAAATATTCCTATCTCTGCGTGCGATAAGCCTGTTTAATTATAGAGAAAAGGAAACGTTTGTCGTTGAGTGTCAAGGCGTGTAACACAAAAAAATATGCACCCAGATAAATTGCGTCAGCTCTTGTTTAAAATAAATAAAGAGGTCGCACGCGACGAAGACAACGATGACACCGTAAAGCTAGGGCGCGTAATAAAAGGGCTCGTACGCGTAGTAAAAAAAAAGAAAGAAAAAAGAAGGAGAGCAAAGAGAAAAATCTCGCGCTTCGTATACGAGTGCGCGTCGGCTTTAAAACTCTTCATTCGTATATGGCCGACTCTCTATGAAATCGAATGGTCAATAGTATATGTTATACTTTTGAAGTTAAAAACTGAAAAGTCACCGTGGCGAAGCCAAGGCTGATAATCGTGTAACCTGAGACTTTCCAGTGTTCACTTTCTATGTGAAAATACAATTTTTTGTGGATCCCCCAGCCTAAAGTAATATTTTGAATAAATTGTTTTTTCTTTTTTCATGAAAAATGTATTGTTTTTAATGCCATTTTTATCTCCAAAAGCTGTTACAATTTTTTGGATGGTCTATTACCCTTTTGCAAAGGAACAAATTTGGAGTTTTTTTTTAAATTACTTACAAACAAACACTTACAAAAAAAAATAACCACTGAATCACACAGATGCTTCGCCTTGTTTATGAAATGCATACTTTTATGAACCAAGGCAAAAAACTATTTAAGGCAGGCAGATTTTGGTCACACAGCAATCAAGAATTCCAGGTTTTCTTGCTGCGCAGGGGGACTTTTACTGAAAATAGTCCAAATTTTCTTAAAAATACTCTTAAAGGGCTTGAACACTTTTAAAGCTCGTTTCTACAGAGAGAAACATAAAAGTCAAAGTCGAGTTTTTGGGCATAGCATTTGACGCGATTTGGCCCATATGTATACGTCTGTCTCTTTCTCTTGCGGTCGTAGCAGATCTATATACTTTGTCCCTTTTTTTCTGCCTCTGTTTAGACTGCCGCCTGCCTGCGCACACGTGAGAATGAAAATCGTGCGGCCACGCTCGTTCACGAGCTTTTTTATCGTCGTACTTTCACTCCTTTTAAATCTGTCTGTGCCGCAAGTAGTAGAGGTGGTAGCAAATTCCCTCCCCCCATTCTCTTTGACTCGTACATAAATGTATATATTTTTTTAATGGACTACTCGGTGCGGTGCGAGATGTTTTCCTCCGTACTCTTATCTTCGTCGCGCAGACCGCGAGATCAAATGAGAATTGTGCATACAGTAACTCTGCGCAACTCTGCGCAACTCTGCGCGGGAAATCTATACGCGGACTATTTTCTTCAATTGCAGGCTGCTCCGCACGTATAGTATAATTAATATATCGTGTAATGTATAGAACCGTACAGTGCGTATAATTGTTGCTCACATGGCGATTTTTGGTGTATCGTAAATTGCCTGCGCACAGCTCCGATGTCGAGTATTACGTGTACAAAAGAGACTGCTCTGGTGCAGCACCGAGCAGCAGCTTCGAGCAAATGTAGTGTCATTAACGAGCTATTCAAGTTGAGCTCGTTTGTTGCGAGAAAGAGGGAGCTTGCGAACGAAAGCTCTTAAAAGTGAAACAGCTGCTGGTTCTGCTGTTGCTTGCTTGGTAAAGATGAAGCGTTACACGTGACCATTTTTAGAGATGATATAGCTTTCCAATGGCACCCAAGCACTGTGAAAGGATATACAAAGTTTCGATGGTGAAAAAAAAGATAAATTGTAGAGGGTTACTCGGAGCGTTTTCAAGAGTAATAATCGTGTATCTCTTGAGTAAGTTATAAGAGGACGGCAACTTTCTCTCTTCTGTCTCTTTACTCTCTGGGCCTTCGATGCAAGTTTCATAAAAGATACCATTCGAGAGGCAACATCGGAAAGGGAGAAAAAAAGCTTCTCTCATCAAGTGGCTATTTATTAAGTCATATTGCGTACATATAAACTGTTAATAGAAAAAAGTTTACTTCCAAAGGTGCTACAAAAAAAGATAGAAAGTGAAATCTCGAGATGCGGCAACAGTTACAGGAGCAAGTGTGCGAGCTATTCGATTGCTTTTTTTCACTTAGATGAGTGACTTTTATGGAACAAAACGTATTTTCTGCTCTCGGTTAAATTAAACAGTAAAAAGTTACGATAAAAAATTATTGTAAATGCAGTATGTTTATAAGTATAGATAGATAAATATATTTGAAATTTGAGTACAAAATAAATTTTCGATTTTATGGTGAAACAATCATTCAAGCTAATTTTAAAAAGAATAGAAATGAAGTTTTTAAGGCAAGTAGGGGAATTAACCATTTTTACGTAGCTATTTATTGTATTATTCTCAAAAAGTGAAAACAATTTTTTTTAGATATCAGCCTTTTTCAATAGCTTATTTGGAATTAATATTTTGATTATTTATCGATAGTATGTGGTCTCATTTGGTTCGATAGACAATTGACCATGGTCGCAACCAAAAGCTAGACATAAGATCAATTTTAATTACTTACACATAAAATTTAGTAGAATATTTTATTCATTTTTAATTATATAGAGCTCTATAGTACTGTAATTCTATATTTTACTGTTTTTGTGCATGTAGATGGTCGCAGTGCTTCCAAATGAGCCATTGAAAAAGGCTATTATGACTGTCACCTAAAAAAATTATTTTCATTTGTTGAACCTAATACTATTAATGGTAATTTAAAAACATTTAAGCACCCTATTAGTCCTTAATTAAAGAAACGAAAATACGAAAAAATTAAAAAAAATTTTTTTTAATAAAAAAAATTAATTAAAATATTAACGGGAAGGTATAACACGCCCGATGTTATATTACCATATTAATGCATCAACTTTATTAGTTTACTCTATCATAGCTGCAGTTACATCAATTCCAATTAATATTCAAATCCCCCAATTACCATGCTTAAACATGTGACATATGAACTCGATTTAATTTTAAATCTAACTCTTGGGTAGTTTAATTTTTTTAAGTAAATTCAAAGATTAATTCGATAATTAAAATTTGAAAAGGGTCTTTTAGTTCCCGAGAATTACGAATCTAAATAATATAGAGACTATTGTTCTCACATTAGTCACGATTGAAATTGATAATTTTTAACTTTGACCTCCAAAAATTATGTCATTTGTGCATGCGTAATCGATTGAAATAGTGCCATATGCTCGTAAGAATTTCTTTCCATATCAGGGTTGTCAGGCAAAGAGAGGGGAGAAAGGGTGAGATAAAGAGAGGAGAAGGAGATTTACGCCAAAGTTTCAAGCCGATTATTTCTCGTCTCACGCCGGCGATTACCCTTCTTAGTCTTAAAACTTTAATAATCTTCTTTTCAGTCACATTTTCTTATTTCGAATCTTTTCAATTTAATTGAAAACGGGTGAGCATCAGTTATTCATCGTGCTGCTTTAGACCTTGATAATGTATATCATATTTAGTCAAATCACTCAATGCCAAGCCAAAAACTTTTTTTCCTATCTCTCTTCATCTCTCTGTCTTATACGCGTTCATTGATAAAAGTTTTTCATCCTCTTATATTTCGCAGCTTATGTGCCGTAGAGAATACACGGATTCCACAGCAGCGCGAAGAACAAAATTTTTTCAATTATCCATTTTAATTCAATTATTCAACGCTCTGAATAGGTGATAATTGTCACTTCATGAATTATTATTAAAATTGCAATAAAATTGAATACGACCGCTGGATGGTAATTTTTTTTTCTTAAATGTTATGAAAATAATTAGTCAGGCAGCTCTCTCTGCTCATAAAAAAGGTAATGTTTCATAGCGATCCTTTGCCATGAACGGAATCATTTATCTCTAAATTTTTCTCTGCAGCGTATACAACAAACGTCGGTCAAAGAATACTGCTGAGGGGAAAAACTGGAAAAAAAGAAAAGATATTTGTGCCTGTCGTTGACCTAATTTTCTTTTTTCTTGGCACTGTAAGATTTTAGCTGAATGATAAATATTATGAGTTAAAAATACACTCTAATTTGTACCAATGGATTTACAACGATATTATAATTAAAACGAATTTCGAACCATCAATCATTGTTGTACTTCGATTGAAAGACGATCGCTCGGGGCATTATTGGAGTAGCTTTTGGCATCACCAACTTTCAGACAAAAAAGTATGTTTCATAAGCGAAAAAAATAATAAGGAAAAAAATAAATGCACACAATAATCATAAAAACATTTAAAATTAAATACTTTTATCACTGTCCAAAAGTCAAATCCTCAAGACTACCTTACATCTTACTCCTATATAATACGACGCGTCATCTCAAAAGTATGAAACAAGAACAGAAGTGATGTTATACATCTACAAGAGCGCGAGCAGATAGCAGCAGTAGCACAAGGCGCCAGAAGAATAAAAAACCTCGAGTAGTACCTCTCACGCTCGTAAACCAGAAAAATTTTAAATATTAACCTCTTGCAATGTTGCAGGCTAGAGTGGAGAAGTTCTCCCTCACTGTCTTCACTTGTACAAGACAAAGCATCAGCAGCAGCAGCAGTAGTAGTCAGCGACGTAACAGAATCAAAAAGACAGTTTTGCCAAGCTGCACGCGCACGCAGCTATCCCCCCGCGTGCATGTGCCAAGTTTCTTTCTCTCTCTCTCTCTCTCTCTCTCTCGAGCTTTTCTTTTTTCTTTTTTTTTTCAATGCCTATATACCTACATTTATGTACGAGTATATAGACTGCAAGGTATAAGGTAAAAACTTTGTGCTATATTCCTTAGAACAACCAGTTGAAAAAAAAGAGTCGTGAGTTTTTAAGCTCACACTTGTGCCTCGTGAACGAAGTAAACAGACGTTAGTTTTTTTTATTATTTTTCTTCTACGATCCTCAACGACTTTTTAATACAAGGCAAAAAAAGGTATTTTTAAAGTATTTTGATCTGGGGACAAATTCGGTGCGTAGCTTACAAGATACACACCTGCGACCCTCGTGCTCAATTGCACATGAGCGAGCTTACATACAGTGGGAGGCAAAAAATCGCGCACAGCGCAGCATGTTTACTCGCAAGCTTCAGCCCGCTGATATAAGCAAACAAGCGCGATCTCTTATCTCTTTTTTTTGTTCACCTCGGACGAGCGAACGTGACAATGATTCACCTGCGACGAGATACAGTGTACGCACGCAGACATGGTTGCGGTATGAGGCCTTTTTTATTTTATTTTTTGTGACGCGTCGGTAAATTGTTTTAGAAAATGCGATGCCTCGCAACGAGCCTGTACACGCCATCGTTGTTCTGTTTATTATTTCGTTATTACCGCGTTCAAAGCTCAAGCTCGTGAAGTTGAACCAAGTTTCATTTACTTGCAAATGTAATGGCTCCGTCATAAATGCGGCCATTTTCAATTTATTTCGAATAAAAAGTCTTTTTAGGACAATTTCGTGTAACGGCGCTCGTTAAAAATTGCAATTTATTTATTTGTCCTTAACCAACGTGCGTTAAATATCATGACCCAAATATTTTACAAGATTACACAGATATTTCAACACAAGTTTTATCCTTTCATTCTACGTTAATCGCTGTACCTCGCCTCGTATACAATATTGGTCATTAAAATGACCAACTCTCTTTCTCTCTCTTTCTCGGCTGCGTTGACAAGAGTGTATTATTTCCATCGCGACACGATTCACAGTAACGATTTCTTGCCAGCTCTTTGATGAGAAATCCCTGAAAAGATGATTTTGTCCGTAAAGATATTTTTATTATACTGTACATTACACGACTAGGATGTAGAGGGAACATCGTCTTCGTTTATCAGCTGGGAGAGCTCGCGGCGATGCATCGTACATGAAAAAAGAAGATATATATCGGGACCTGTAAAGGCGCTCGCGTACAGAAAGGAAACGACCTTACTTTTACGAGAATTGAAAGCGAGTAATTTCCCACTATTACTCGTGGCTGTGCGTTTTCACCGATGTACATGCACGCGAGCCTGCACCTTTATCTATAGATTTTTCCTTTTTTCCTCCATAAAACAAGAAATACGTATATACAATTATACATATATGTGGGGAAACGTCGCGCACGTGCACTCGAGAGTCGACGATTTTATCAAGTCCTCGACAGTTATCATTCTCGTACTTTTATTATTTTTATTTCATAAATTAAAAATTAATATCAAAGTCGTGCGTTTTTTCCGAGATAAGTTTTTCTGTTTTTCTTTTTTCTGGTAGAGGCCGCATCGGCGCGAATCGCACATAATTTATTCGATGATCGATCGACGGGGCGGTATATATACCGAGCGAGAGGATCTCGCGCAAGCTCGAATTCAATAGTATAAATTTCGCTCTCGGCAATCGGAGAAATTTAAAAAGGTATTAAGCGTGCGGAAAAAAGTATACGCATGCACGTGCGCGCGCGTGGGCGGGCCGCGAGATTTAAATGCGCGAATGTATATGAATCGAGCTCGAGCTTTGTCGATGTCTTTCGGTTTTTTATTTTACGTAAACGTAATAAAATAAAAAGTAATGCGTAACTGTGCAGCAGAGTCTCCGGGAATCGACACACGAATGCATTATAATATTTATGCATTTATCGAAAAAATATTAGCTCACGCGAAGCGCGAACGTTGCCAATTTCCATCGCTGCGTCGACTCGGTTTTGCGTTAGGCAAAAGCTCATTGTAATTGAAACTCGAAATAAGCTCGCTCATTATCGATCAATTGATATTAAAGTATATTAGAGTATATATGTATTAGGTCGATGTATATCGATGCGTACTCGTATACGATATCGATACAAATCGAGAACACTCGATAGATGACTTTACTGCAATGTTCGCGCCAACTTGAAAGATTGATGCACGCAACATTTTTTTTTCCTTTCATCGCCGTTAAACCGCGAAACATCGAGTACTGTCGATAGTTTGAAAAATGCCATTAAGCACCGATACATTGATATAGAATGCGTATATACAAAGGGGTCAAAGGCTATACGCACGCATGCACGGGATCGGTCCTTCGGGGAGGGAGAGCGAAATTCATCGCGCGCCATCCTCGATTCGTCGTTAACATCGATGCTGCATTCTCTGCTGNCGGCATTACGTCGGCATATTCGCCAGCGCCCGATACATGTATCCGCGCGCGAGATACGATATATATCTATTACAACGTCTCATCTCTCTCACGAGGGCATAACACCGTTGTAGGTATATATACGCAGGCTTAGCGCAGTAATTGCCCGGTCTAATACTCGCGTCGCGTACACACGTATACACGTACACGAGTGTATAGGATATTGCAGCATAGATGTTGCCGTGCACATCCTCGAGCTCTCGCTGTGGCTGCGCGCGTGTTGGCGCAACTGTATGTACGTATGTATGCGGCTCGGGACTGCGTCGTCGAGGAGGATCGGCGTTTTCGCACGTCCATTTGTCATTGCGCGCCTACTCCTATCCCATAATATAAATCACTCGAGTGTAGCGTATATATACTGGTGTGTAGCGAGCTCCCGCTGCAGCCATACCTGTGTGCAATGCCTTCCTCCTACTGTCCGCTCCACTGTAGCGCCGCTATACGTTATTCTATATACAAGCTTACACACGCACGTACACACATGCACACAGTCGTTATAAATGCGATTAAGCTTTGAGCTCGTTCTATATATCGTCGCCTAGCTGGTATACCCTATTTACTATATGTATATTCTAAGGTAGCGCCCCGTAGACTAGGCTTGCGCTTCCGTCTCCAGCTCTCAGCTGGCTCTCTGTGGACATAATGGCAATTTGCTTTGGCCCGTTTGCTTTGCAGCTCGATCTATAGTCTTGTTATGTTTATCGCGAAGAAAACTCTGGCTGTGAATCTAGCTGCGCACGTGTGGATCGTTATACGAGAGGGAAATTTTTCAATTCTCACCCAAGCGCGAATCGACTCGATCAGTCATTTTAAAATGTTCGCGATAGGGCCTCGTTCATCTTTCTTTTTTAAATTCTTTCTCTCTCAGTCTCAAAATTTTTAGTAAAGTCATAGATGATGTGTATCGTCGTGGCCCACAGGTGCAGCCTATCGATGATGGGATATTTGTCGCTCGATCGGAGCATACGTACAATGTACGTGGTGACGTCTAATTTTCTGCTCTATCGAGGTCTTTTCAACGCGTCACGAGCTAACGACTTATTGACTCTCCTCCTCCTCCTCGTTCTCTTTTTTTTTCTTCACTGATCTATCTTCGGCTCGCGTGTGCAGTGCAAGCAGTCAAATACATTATATATCTATATCCGCGCTTATATATGGCTTTCTCTCCTTGTGAACTTGCCGCTACGTGTACGTGATAAATGACCAATGTTAACAGGGCACATTTTTGCGCCCTCCTCCTAAGCGCTCACATAAGAATTTTCCTCGAGGAATTTTTGGATTTATATCTCTCTATTACCGTATGTACATGTAGCTTCGTAATGGGTACAACCGAGTTTAACATCTAGTGGCCGTGCTGCGCGCGCCAACTGTTTGGACGTAACTTTTCCACTCTACTTTCCCGCGGTGCTATAATATACACGCGCGCATCAATCGTATCCTCATTATAAAGACCGGAGGCGGAGGTTTAAATCGCGCACGTGGGGCAAACTAGTCTTTTCTCACTCTTCCTCTCTCTCTTTCTCTCTTTTGTTCCAGTTCTTTCGGCCCCCACTGGGGCATATATTTTTTGCTATGCCGGCTGCGCAACAAACGCGAGGCCAGCAAACCTAAGCGTATATATATATGAAAGGCGCAAGGATCGATAATAGCAGAGCCCGCGCGTATTTATATAAGCTGCGCACTCGAATAAAAGAAAACATTTAGTACTATCCAGCTGACGTAGGGGCTAAAGTCAGTGTTCGGTTGCAGCAGCAGTAGCGGGCTCGAACAATCGCGTCACTGATGAAAATCGTTGCTCGGACAATAGACCGACTCCCTATATGTATAGTCGCGTGCTATGTAAGCAGTCGTGCGCGCGTGCGGCGCGAATCTTTGGCCTCCCAAACGAATCGACGACAGGCGCAAAACTTCACGTGCTTCTCCTTTGCTCCCTCGCCGTCTCTTTCTTGTGCGCGCGGCGTGCTGCATTAATGCTTCTCGCGCTCCGCTTCGTCGCTATATGTATGTAGGTGAATTCGCTTGGCAGAGCTTTTCTTAGCGCGCGCCCGCCCGCGTATGGCTCACCTACACATATATACTCCTGGGCTTTTTCCGCATACAGCGTGTTTTATTTCGAGTCGAATGCTCGCACTGAAAAGGGGGAGCGAAGTTCAATGTCGTGGAAGCTTGTATATCACGTTATAGCTCGTGTTTTATATATATATGTAAAGCAAGTTGCTCGCTCTCCGGGTGCTTTTAATGCGTGCAGCCCTCTCCTCCTCTTCGCAACGCGATGCAATAATTTCTCGCATTGTGGTAAAAGCTTCTCTCCCCCCCGCGCGCGCGCCTGAGCGGTTTGTAGTTCAATGACTTTTAACGATCTTAGAGCCGCTACTGTTAAATCTCGCGCTGCGTATACAGAGTTTTATTCCTTGTTTACCCTGAGCTCGACGTTTAACTTTGAATTTGCAGCTTTTATACTTCAGCGGATTTATACATATAATCAGAGCGACGCTGTGACGATTTTTTATCGCAAAATTCTCCAAATTAAACAACTTTTGCCAATAGCTTCGACTAAATAATTACAAGGAAAGAACGAACTATTTCAATATCAATTATTGCTAGCGGCACGTGATACGCCAAAGAAGCTGATACGACTGCTGCCCGAGTTTGCGACAGAACGACGTTGAAAAGTTCTCAATTAATGAAAACCAGCCGAGAGAATTGAATCGCGAGCTGAGAGTGAGAGCGAGTGAGCTATCTCTCGGGTGCGGGCGAAAAAGCACGCCATCCGATTTGACCAAAGAAATTTGCAGTCGAGATGAGCAACTTAGATTGCTTTGTGTATATCTCCGGATTTATATACATCTATATATAATATCTCTTTGCAAAGAACGGGTAATCCGAACTTGTTCGTTCCTGATGTCAAATAAATCTGGCTATGTGGTATACCTTTTACAACACCCACGAAATCATTTCGGTGCCCCCGCGTTGAAAAAAGGTATTTTCCATTTGACTCGACCACTTCGAATTGCACTTAATATAGTTCAGGACATTTGAAAAGTGTTGCAAATATTTCATTTCATAATAGTCTTGGAAAAATTCAAATTTTATGTCCTTCAATTTTAACGAGTGCGATGCTTTCAACACTAAAATTTGAATGTACGTTACTGTGCAATTTGAATTGAATACTTTTGTTTCAGCATTAATCCTAACACATCAGTACTCAAAAGATTTTTCTCATTCATTTCATTCCATTTATTCATTTCATTACTATTATAGCATTCAAATAGGTATAATGTACATTTTGTTCTTAAAAAAGAATTAACCAGAGATTTAACTTTTATATGTTCTTAGATTAAAAATTTTTAACTCTTTTTCAACTGAGTTCCTACTTACAGAGCTTCATTGTCTTAGCAAAAAATGAATGGCATTCGTTGTTTTACAAGAATTTCTGTACACGCTATTATATGACAGCGAACGAGCGAGTTATATAAGCCTCGAGAGAGTCTCAGAGTTCGTCGATGAAAGTGTACAGTCGGATAAATGAATATGAAACCCGAATATTAGCGACGGAGTTTGCCGAAGAAGAAGTTCGAGTGGTTTTCGAGAGTCGAGTTTGCGAACAGTGAAATGTAAATTTTGGAAATTCTAAAGACGATGGATTTTGATTAAACTAATAATATACCCGATTATGAATGAAAAGAAGTAAGCATTGAACTAGCTGAATAATGATTTCTTCTTATCCATGAGTCATGCATAATTAATTTTATTCGTAAAAAAATGCAAGTGGTGTAATTGTCACTGCAATCATCGTCGCATTACTCATACAATTTGATGGTAGAAGGGGACAAAAAAATACCGAGAAAATCGGTGAACATGATACACATATCCATTCATCCATCCTATACATCCTTTCCAGTTATATATAATTTATACAGGACAAAAGCGAGCCAATGTACATACACGACGTATAAAATTCATGAAGTATAAAAGAAAGAGAAAGGAAGAAGTATGAAACGAGCAAACACGAGCGACACAGAGCAAATGCGAAAAAAAAATTAATTGAAATTCTTCCGTTCGATGGATAGGGTCGTGAATACACACGCCTCGACATGGCGTTTCGAACCTCATCACAGATTCATTGACTCACTTTATTACTATCTGTAGCTATACTGTTGATATATAATCACTATGTAGAAGTAGCAGTTCGAGTTTTACAGGTAGCCCGATAGAAATTTGAGGAATCCAGTCAGACCAATTTGTACTTTGTGTAATTCATTGATCAATATTTCTAGCATATGAATTTGTGATTTCGCAACGAATTTCGACGTTAAAAGATCTGCACAGTTTGTAGCAATTTACTATTGAAAAAATGTAATTGAACCGGATTCGATGCAAGTCTCAAATTATCCGCTATCAGAGTCGAGTTCGAAATCATAAACAAATTATCATCGTGACACCGATATCGCGTACTAATCACGTACATAATGAGCATAAATATAGAACTCTATTTATAGGTGTAGGAAGAGAGAATTTCGTAACTAACCCGGAACGTATGTGTATACTTTACGCACTAGCACATGTAAACGTGTACCCAAATTCAGATTCACATGTATGCAGTCGAAATGATATCTGTTGCATGAATATTACTTATACACAAGCATCTACTCGCTTGATACAATGTAAGAGCTACATTTCTCTCGCGGTAATGAGACTCACGGAACGAGAAATTCAGAAAATCAAGCGATGCCCCCCCTTCCTCTTGGCCTTCCAAACACTACTCAACTACATAGTGCTCATAGAGACACAATCTCCGAAATCTTTGCATAAACGAAAGCTCAAACAATAGCTGCCAGAAAATGATATTGTTCGCTCGTGCGTGGAAAGGCGCATCGCCATCGTCGTGTATGCAGGTAGATTGAGCCCTAAATATAAATACGATCCGTGCGTGTTTACGCAATCCGGCCACGCGTCGAAAACTGCGATTAGAAGCGATCGCGTGCGCTTGACTTAATCGTTGATACGAATCTGGTGGCCAGGGTTCTTATTTTGTTCGCAAAATTGCGAATGAAATCATACGATGCTAGTCACGCAGGCAGCGTTTGCCTATAAGAGAAGTAAGCTAAATATTTTCTGTACATTTCTTGTAAATTATAAAAGCATACATGAAAAAGAAAATGAAATCATCATTTAGTCATCGAAGGAACGTGTATTAATTTTTACGAGCATTGGGAATCGTGATTTTACCACGATAAATAATTCCTCGCGTACTCAAATATTTTAACATTGTTCTGCTCGCAAGAGAAGAAGGATATAAGATTTGCATAAATAATACTCATTATCATCATCGAGAAAATGTACTTGTAGCAGGCAGTTTTCCACTCTGAACAATGAGTCAAGGTATATAAGCGCCCGAGAGATGTACGTGTATCATATATAGTATGCACCTCGCGAGAATATAATATATCAGGCGTTCTCGTTCGCATTTTAGCGCATGCACTGCAGAGCCGAGCGTAACGGGTCATCGTCGTCGTCTGCTGCTGCTGCTGCTACATAGCAGCCGCGTTGACGCTGGCATATCAACTGCTAAGGCGCGTGTATGTGCATGTGTGCACACTATGTGCATGTGTACGCGTGTATGTGTGCGACAAGAAAAGCACAGACCCAGTAATCTCCTGGCCTCTATATTCGCCCAAACGATGGCTTTATATACGTGTTTTAATAATCATTTCGTACAAGCCGCGCTCAGCTTGCTCTCTTATATACGGGAGACACATACGTGGAGCGGGTATTCGCATATATCAATCCCTCGTGCAATTAAGTTGAGTGCACAGGTTGAATACGTGTGCATGATCACGCCCTGTGTGTGTGTGTAAAGCCGCAGCGAAAGACAGCCGGAGCGCCAGGCAGGGATATGCCATCGTAACCGCATACTGACACAGCGCCGTGCACACCACTGCCGCCGCCGCTGCTGCTATGCGCCGCACCGCCTGCCATCAAGTAGTATAACCTTAATATAGTCTGACTCTCCTATATACCTACAGCGCTTGAGAGTACAAAATTTCGTGACATTCGTGATCGAGCTCGCGAACGTAAGGATTACACAAGCTCGTTTATTTTTCTCTTTTCTTTTCGTGGTTTCTTTTGTAATTTCTTTTCAAAGAAGTAATCTACCAAGTACCAGTAGCCATACCGAAGACGTCGACGACGAGTAGGATTCGATTATTATTAATTTTTTATCATTGCTCTACCGTATACCCTTTGGGAGCTCGTAATTCTAATGAATGATTCCACAAAACGGGACGAACTAACAAAGTACTTTCATCCGTTCTCTCTTTATATCTCTGTGTTGTGCAAATTTTCTCTCTACGCGGAACAAAGAGCCGAGACCGAAAGAGGAGTACCATTCCACGCAGCGTTTAAATCAAGCGTAAACAACTTCGGTTCTCTATACACGAGCAAGTTGAAATGTTCCCACGCGCTGCAAGGGCCAGGCTTTCTATACGCGCATGCGAACGTGCGTTGGAAATGGCAAACGGAATCGAGAGAATTCTAAAATATATTCGAATCTTATAGTCGGTGGTATATAGATACAGAGGCTTCGACTCGTGCTACACAGAGTTTCGTTTCGAGAGCTAATGCAGGCACAACGTCCTCCTCTGTATACATCCATGCACGCACAGCGATCTGCACTTCTCCCCCTTTTTCTCTCTATCCATCTATCGTTTCCCCGATGCTTTTCACGTATACGCACACCCACGACGCGTGAGAGTCACTTGAAAATAGAAACGATTCTCTCTCTCTTACTCTCCCTCTTCCTCTCTCGCTCTATGCCAGACACAAAAGCAGCGCCGTGGAGAGCGCGAGAAGGCAGGGAAACAAGAGAGAGATGCACACATACACGCCAAGATCACAAGAACAAGCTGAATATCAGCTATGTGTACACATAGTGCCAGTAATAAAGTGGGAGCAAGCGGAGGGAAATCGGGACAAATAGAGAAAGAAAGTGGGGGAAGAATGTAAAGATACACGTATAGATTTGAGTGTGCGTCATTTCGGTGTGTGCGAGAAATCGACAGAACTTACTTCATACTCATGTGTATGTATATATGAGAATGGAATTGGGAGAGAAAGAGGAAGATAGGAAGAAAGAGAGAGAGAGAGAGAGGGAACAGACAAACGCTATACACAAGGCCAGAAAGAGCCGATAGAAGGAAGTGAGGAGAAAGAGAGAAGACGATCAGAAACACCAAGAGTGGTTTCTATATGAACTTCTCGATTCGAACTGTTGGGTTATTGGAGTTAAGCCAGTTCTCGACGGGGCGGAGGAGACAAGGGAGCACAGCTGCAAAATAGTGTGGGTGTATGGGTGGTGGTGGTGGCTGCAAATCCGAAGGGGTATAAGGAACAGGAGCGAAAAGTTCGATTCTCGATTATTATTGCGCCACCACCAAAGGAGAGCCAAGGAGAGAGAGAGAGAGAGAGAGAGAGAAATGGAGGGAGGTAAAGGGATATATAGATCTAAATCTCGAGAATTGCACAATCGATGATATTCAAATTGAATAGTAAGTGGAGAGTTGAGACTTCTAGGCTTTCTATATACACATATACAAATCCAGGCTACATACAGGTTTGTTGCATAGGCGTGTATGTGTGTGTGTGTCACGGAGAGAGCATCGTATATACCAAGTGGATTACGAACGTACAACCGTAGCTACTCTTCTCGTTATTTGCCACGTAAACGCACATACACACACACGTAGAGCCCACCCAAGCTTATACACATGTGAGGGGCGCGAGAGAGCGAGAAAGAGCAAAACTCAGTTAGCTCGTAAAGAGAAAGCTCGTATCTATACATGTATACGAACGCACCAGGGGTTAGCAGCAGCAGCAGCAGCAGCAGCAGCAGTTATGGTCCTGAAACACGATGCCTTGTATATAACTGTAGAGTAAGCGCGTAGTGCTTTCGAGTCGAAGTTTACGCGAAAATCGTGCCACGAGTCGGTGGCAGAATTATATATAATATTGGCTTATCTCGAGCGACGCTTTGGAAACTTTTATTAGACGCGCCTAATAATTCGTTTGTGCGTCGTGCATGAGCGTGTGTGATTGCTAGAGAATTAGCTCCGAATGAACGCGCAGTCATCGTTGATGAGTGAACGTGCTTCATATCGAGTAGTGTCTTAAACTAATTGAAAGAGTTTCACGATGACATGAATGTTACCAGTGTTAGATCGCATCGCAAAAATTAGATTCAGTCTCCCACTTCTATAAAATTAAAAAATAAATAACGAATCTCATTTAATTTAATTAAAAGTAAAATATTTCATATTCAATAGTAATGGTTATTGCACTTGATAATTACTTGAATCGGTATGTAGTAACTACGATAAGAGACGGTAACAATCCAGATTATATTTCCAATCTTGCTTTCACGGTATAAAGTTTGCACGTATTCATTAAAGCTTTTTGAGCGGCACACAAGAGAAAACAGTTTGAAAGAAAGAAAACTCAGTATATTGTTTATAGAGAAAATATAAGAAGCATAGAAGTAAGCTATTCAATTAAAAACTTAAAGAATACTATATAATTTTACAAAAATATGATATTTTCCTCTGAACTACTTCAAAGTATCCGTATAAATACGGAGGTGATACTACAGAACGGATGTGGATACAAAATTAGTCACTGGCGCGTGTCGTATGCGGCACAAAAGCATCAGCAAATTGGTGAGTGGAATTGGGAATGAGATTTTTGGCCTTCCAGAGCTCCCCCTAAAAGTACTTGGGAGAATTGTCGAACGATAGAAAAAGGAAATTAGGAAGGAGTTACGGAATGGAAACGGAATATATAGGTACGACGGTTGAGGTAGAGGAACGATAGAGATACAGGCGAATCGAGAGAATGGGATGATGATCGAGGGGCGAAGTGGATACGTGCGACGCGATGGGTGGGACAGCCGGGTTGAGATGGTTCAATGCTTTATACTCTACAGAGCTCGAAAAATATGCAACTTGCGATCGCAGACGCATTCCACTTGTGAATTTGTTTTCATACACGGTATATGTTTTTCAGCGTAACTATATAATTAACGTAACAAAAAGCTTCAACATCGATTATCATTGTGCAAGCAAAATTACAGTTTACTTGGAGCTTAGTTTGAGTTTGCGGTGATTGTGTTTCCCGTGGAACAATTGAAATCGTTGTCTTACCAAACAACAAGACCAATATAGACGAATCTGTGGACAAACTATGGAAGTGCTCCCGCAGTGCAATAGCAGCGGCGGTGGCAGCAGCAGCAGCGCGTCTAACTCGAAGCTCCACGTCTACATCTACGTGCCGAGTTTGTCTAAGAAAGTGTAATTGAGCGCAATCTCTTGCGCAAACCGTCGCCATAATTATCCGACTAATAAATCATTTTCTCTCTCTAACTGGTTTATATACACTTGGCGTTAGCAAGTGACGATTTTTTCCTATCCCGGGCAATGAACCAAGTTTTTTACACTCAAAGCTCCAAATAACTGTTCGCGTAAAACGATCACGTCTACTGCACCCCACTCGCGTTCCACTATTCGTCCTCTCTTGCTACATTATTGTTTGCATTCTTGGTCATTGTTGTTTTTATAAGGGCCGCTGTTCAAAAAAACATCATTTGACAACGCTGCTGCACTTAGACGAAAAATTCGCAAACAAATAGAAATATCAAAATACAAGAAAAATCGCCCGTGAAAAAAAAAAATAACTCGTTTGAATTGTTTGAATAATAAAAAGAAAATTCAGCTAGAGCAAAGAGTGAGAGCGTGAGAGATAGAGAGAGAAGGAGAGTGAAAAACTTAGTAAAAAAATGAAAAGAATGAAGCATGCGAAAAAGGTCTGTCAAAGATGGAAGGTGAAAAAGTGTTCATTGTCACTTTGAGAAGCGGCTGCAGCGCTCCACTACTGTGTGTATACTGCGCGTGGTAACGGCACAAATGCTCGAAGACAATTAAGACTTTATTCACAAGGCGTTTTTTTCCCTCTCCGCAAAGTACAAAAGCATACCGAACCAACACACTGGCCTTTTTTTTTTTACTTTTTGTTGCTCCAACACAGTGGCATGATCTTTTCTGCTTGGCTACTTTGTATTTCCGTTGCAGTTCAAGCGTACTCTCTTTCCTATGCATAAGGTGTATAGGTACTGCCTGCTGCAGCACATTAGTATGTATACAAATTTTTCTCGTTCCTTCATTTTTCCGTTTCCCAGCTTTAAGGTAGCATCTTGTCTTGTCATGTGCGCTCCAACAAAACGTAGCTTTATACTTTGGCGAATATTAAATTTCTCTCACTCTCTTTCGCAGCTGTTCTAAGGAGGAATTAAGCTGCAAATTACGTCGTCGTTGCAGCAACGTACCAGGAGAAGAAGGAGAAAAAGAGAATGGAAATGTACAGATATACATGCAATTACATGCAAATACAATTCGTCGAGGCGGTCCAAGAAAATTCGCCATTTATATAGGAAGCAGAGGAAGAGACGACGACGAAGACGAAGACGACGACGACAAAAGGGGGAGGCAGGTAGCAGATCGCAATGATGTGGATGCACGTCTGAAACAATGAGTTTTCAATTGGTCCTACGCCACTATATATAGCCGCACCTTTCGCCTGCGACGCCCATTTACATTTAATCACAGATTCTTTTGTATATATATATATATATATGCTAAGCAAAACGAGCACCTCGCTAACATTTATATTTCTTTTTAGGGAGTAGGGATTGTGATTTTTGCGTCATTTTCGCGCGATAATTAAGTAACAAGTTACCGGCGAAGTGAGAGGCACGCGCGGGATTCGAGGAACAAGTTTGTCCAGAACTCGCAGATTGTTCTCTGCAGAAGCTGGCTGGAGACATTCAAATTGAGGACGAAGAAGACTTTTCGATTAGGAAAATTGAGCCTTGACACAGGGCGTAAGAGTAAAAAGTGAAAGCTCAGCACTGCACAGTCATAACTATATATCTATAATGTTACGGGTGTAGGGCGAAAAGCAAGAGAGTTTATGATGGAGTTGAAATTAGCGAGAACTTTCGAAGAGCGCGCCAGACGCATAATGGGGTGTCGTAATTCTAATGGTCTCTCATTGTGATTCGACGCTGCAGCGCAGCGCGGCTCTGGATGAGTATGTTGGCGCAGAAAGTTGCAGACCTTTTGGGGCCAACTGTACGACGACGTGATTTAAAGAAAAAAATTGTAAAAATAATTCTTGGAAGCAATACTGCGGATGGCAATTATAATTGGGAAAAATTTCTGCAACAGGAACCTTAATTTGCTCAAACGGAGAGTTTCCTCGATTCCCTTACATCGTGTCGTCGCCCCTCCCCTCGACATGGCTTCAATTTACATTCCCCTATTCATTGTAAATAATGAAACGACAAATAAACTTGAATCCTAGCAGGTACCAATCACAAACACCCCCGAGGTGTAAGTCTCGCGATTTGCTTCTACCGCAAGACACAGTTTGGTAGAGAAAGTAAGGGAGTAAATATAGAATGAAAAGTACATATCTTGGCCACAGAATGTATATAGGATGTACTATTGTATACATGTACGTTCGCGAAAGCTCGAGACCTTTCGACTCTCAAATGGTCTTTTAAGTTGGGATAGTGCTGCATGCTGTAGAGAAGTTGCACGTGGATTTGTTCGCTTATGTTTGGCGAGCTTTTTCGAATGAAAATCTACTTTGCTTTCGGGTGCCGAAATTTATGCTGAAAAATAAAGCACGCTCTCGTTCTCGGCCAAGTGCTCGGCACTGTGAGTGTATTCGCGAGCAGCGCGTCAGACGCGCGAGCGAGCTTGCACCCAGACGTTGCGCGCTTTGCCTCTCTGCAGCTACTGAAGCTAAAATTCTATACTAATGGAAAGACTCAAGGGTCTGGTTTACTTTCTTTCGCAGGCCTGATCTCATCTTCTATTTTTTATCGATTAAAAGTTGAACTATATAAGCGCGAAAGTGAAATCGGTAATAGCTTTCCTTGTGGCACGTTTTTGCGGCTAAACTATTGCTCTCACAAGCGTGGATTGATATGCGCGAGCAAAATTTTCAACGTAATTTAAATTCATGAAAATTTTACACTATATCTTTTTGGTTAGAGGGACGGAAAAAGGGGGAAATTTTTAACTAGTTTTAATTACAATACAGTATGGCCTGGGTATGCAGGATAATATCACTCATCAGAAGGCTGTGGCAAATTTTTTCCGTTCCTCTCTCGCATGCCGCAAGTAAGTTACAAAACTAAACTGATATCGAGCAGAAGCTGGCCTGGAAACCCCTTGTAACGTTATACCAAGTTTTCCTTCGCGACTAAGAAAAAAGGGCCAGAAAATATGTGACAAAACGATCAAAGAAAAGAAAAATGAGTCTGGCATAGATATATACAGGCTCGGTATATAGTAGTGCACTAAGTTAAAGGAGGAACTGGTCTTAACAGGCTTTCCTTGACAGTTAAGATACGTACACACAGTCTCTCTCTCTCTCTCTCTCCCTTACTGCTGTTACAAAACTTTGCTCGGTGGAACAGTGAAATCCGTTCCAGATCGCCCAAAGGGCGGTCAGGAAAACTTTTTTAACGCGACATCACGCTGTCACGGCCTATACGAGAGCGGGGGCAGGGAAAAAAGCACGAAGAGAAAAAAAACAAAAGTCTTTTTACTTTCTTGGGCCTGTCTATATATGTAGAGTTGAAGTGCGAAAAAAAAAGAAAAGAGCAGCTACATGCACGCAGTTGTAATAGCTGTAGTTGTAAAACGCTGCAAGTAAGCACAGTTTTCTACATGGATGCCGAACCAAAAAAAAGGAAGAGAGCTTTGGTGACGCGTGTCACTTTAATCGAAGCGCTGATGGATCTGCGTGGAACGAAAAAAGCACGTATGACCGCTGACCGACGACGGCGACGACGACGACGACGACGATGACGACTAGAAAAAAAGCACCAACGACTGTTGCGAGGACGACGACGACGATCGAACTGAAACTTGTGCAGCCGTTGATACAGCCACAGTACAAAACGTAAAAGAAGTTTTACGGCAATTATCGAACCTTTTGCAAACCATTTAGCGTTTACATTGCGGGTGAGAGAGCTCAAAGTTTCGCAAAATTTTATTTCGAGCGTTTTTAATCCATTACCGACTGCACACGCGTATAGAGCAGTGAGTAGAGGCTTTGCCTTTTAGAAGCTGTATTTTTGGTCCCTAGACTAAATACCATCAACAACAGAAAAATCACGGAAAAACTCATCGATTATCAACATTGCCAACAGGTCAGGCAAATCTCATTATAGAGTAAGCATGTAATTATGACATTAATTAAACTTTGTGTGTGTGTTTGATTAGCAACGACGTCAGTTATCGAAAAGGCTCATAAGCTCCGGTATCGTGTGATTAAAAATTCCATCAAGCCCTCAAAGAATCATTACGATCGTCTGCGGTTCTCGACGTAGTACGCATTGCAATTATATATTTATATACAAATGTACACGTTATTTTATTACATAAATCGTGGTTACAAGGCGCTACGCGCAGCTTACACAATAAGACGTGGGCCGCCGCGCGCGAGGAAGCTTTGTTTCGAAAGACCTAAGCTCCCGGAGTACGTCTAAGGCATTATATAGCAACGTTGCTTCTCTTGAATTAGCACAAGTCACGACGGCGTCTCCCCGTAATTGTGTATTGTTGTTGTTGTTGCCGCTAGCCTCCTCCAAGCTATACATAAACCCTTCCTTACTCGCGCCGCCGCCGTGTGTATATATGCATAGGGAAGGCCTTGATGCCCTTCCTTGGTATATATATATATGGCCGATTCTCTGTGAAGTCGAATGGCCAAAAAATTTTTTTTTCTGCAAATATGAAAAACTTGTTGTATTTGATGTCAGATTTGTCCCAAAAAAATTTTAGAAAAATTGGGGCCTTCTATGACACTTTTTCAGAGGCCCGAAGTTGGCCATTTTAGCGTTTTTTCAAAATTCATGAAAAATCACAAATATTCAAATAATTCCTAGATTAAAGTAGAACGATTTAAAAGTAAAAGTGCTCCGAAGCTTTTTTGTTGGAAATTGTCCAAATTTTCAGAAAAAAGCATTCCAAAGTGATTGGAGCTACCTAAAAGCGGATAGAGTGGAAAAAACTTGAAAAAAACAAGAAATCTAATCGAGTTCGAACCGGAATTTCATTTCCAAAACTATGTAAAAAGCTTCCTAAAGATGTCAACTACTGCCTGATAAAGTTTTGTAATGGGTCTTAAAGTTTAACGCAATGTAGA
>CACVKI010138669.1:0-10684 GCA_902732785.1 Trichogramma evanescens | reverse complement strand
AAGTCGTTGATAAATAGAACAAACAGCAACGGTCCGAGAATTGAACCCTGCGGAACTCCTATATTTGTAATAGTAGGAACACTAGTCACACCATTCAACCTCACAACTTGAGTTCTGTCCTTCAGGTAACTAGCAATGATCTCATTCGCAACTCCTCTGAATCCCATGTTATGAAGCTTATCCAGCAGTACTCCATGATTGACCGTATCAAAAGCCTTAGCATAATCCAGAAAGACAACAGCAGTAGGTTTATTTAAACATATGCCATCATAGATAGATCTCGAAAGCATTGCAATAGCATCATCAGTGCTTCTACCTTCCATGAATCCGAATTGGTTCCGTTCGATAAGGTTATATTTTTTTGCAAATTTTTTTATTCTAGTGCAGATCACTCGTTCAAACACCTTAGAGAGATTTGAAATCAGAGCTATGGGTCGATAATTATTTACATCATTCTTAGCTCCCTTTTTATGAACTGGGCAGATTTCTGCTGTCTTGAACTGTTCAGGTACTGATCCCTCTGACATAACTTTATTTATAATGTAAGCCAAAGCTGGCGCTATGTAACCGGCTGCAAGCTTTAGAACCGACGAATGAATACCATCACATCCTCCTGTTTTATTTTTGAGCTGTTGAATATTTTTGAATACCTCCAATTCAGTAGTTGGGTACATGTAGATAGTGTTATCGTTGAATTTAACATCCGCGATGTGACACTGACTCAGAGGAGCAACCACTGTGTTGTATATATTTTTGGCTGAATTGGTGAAGTAGTTATTAAAATAATCGGCCTTAGTGCAATCATCGTTAGTTAATCCAACATCAACTGTAATCTCACCTATTCTTCGACTTTTAGGTTTGATCTCAAGTTTCCTGTGCACAAACTGCCATAGTTTCTTGGGGTCAGCTTTATGAATCTCTTTTTTCTCATATTTGTTCCTTGCAATACGTAGCAGAATCCTAAGTTTATTGCTATAACTCAGGTATTGCTCTTTTTTTACAACATCAGTCGAATCCCTTCTCCATTCCTTGTAGAGTCTGGACTTAATGTTAACAGAGGTTATCAAGGCACGAGTAATCCAATTTTTTCTAGCTCTTCTTTTAGATGAGACGGGCACCAGTGACTGCATATGTATTCTTTTGAGTTTATTTATTAAAAGGTCTAAAGAATCCTTCGTGTTACTTATATCACACACCTCATACCAGGACTCCGCTTTGCAGCCATCTATGAATTTCTTCACAGATGATTTAGAGAAAAACTCTTCTTTTTTACTAATAATATTCTGATCGATTGCAATTAGAACCGGGTAGTGGTCTGTTATCAAATCCAGGCATCTGGCTGAAATTGTACTAATATTGCTCCTAACAAAAATGTGGTCTATGCACGTGCCACTGTCTTGGTTGTCAGCGGGATGTGTAACTGAGTTGATACTGGAGTGGTAACCAAACCTACACATAGCATCATAATATTCTTGAGTCGTGCCATCAAACGCAATAAGATCCAAATTGATATCTCCAGCAATTATATGATTTTGTAAATCTGAATTTACGCTCAGAAAATCATTGATATCCCTAGTAAACTCAATAGCATCATAGTCATGGCATCTGTATAAACCAGAGACCTTGAAAGTACACTCCTTGTTTACATGTATTATAGCACTTATGACACATAGCATTCCAAACTGTTCATACGAAAAGTACGAGTCCAAACCATCCCTGACGTACATGACAACACCATCCGCTCTGTTGATCCTACTTTGATTATCCGATCGTTTGTAACCGTTTAAATCAAGAAAAAGCATTCGATCCTTAAGCCACGCCTCAGAACAGACAACAACATCCGGCTTACGCTTAAAAGAGGCAATGAAGACTGCCAATTCATTAACGTTTTTATTGATACTTCTTATGTTAACATGTAGGATCAGTAGCCTCGTCTGAGTAAAGCCTAAATCACAGTTGATTTCTGCGACCTCATTAAATGTAGACTCAGTATTGTGATTCAGTACCAAAATGTTATCAACACTATTATACCGATTAGCCATATTGATTAGCGTTGAGGATTACTATTTCTAGATGTATAAGGTTGAGGCATCCAGGGGTAGTTGGTGTTGTTCACATATTGCTCCCATTTGGCCCTATACGTTTCACAATTATCCGTGTCAGAGGCTTCATGATCAATCGATCTCTTTTTGTTCAAATAATTATTGGCACTAATACAATTAATACATTTTTTTGTCTGCGAGGTACAGTCTTTTGCTTCGTGGTTACCTGCACACTTAGAACAAGCTACAGGTCTCTTAAATATTTCCTTACACTTCTTGTTACTATGACTATAGCCACAGCAGTTTTTGCATCTATTAACATTAAAATAATCAAAAACTTTACAGTTCTGATATCCAACAAAAACAAAACCCGTATTCATGATTTTAGCGTAAGCTTCACAGGTCACTTTAGCTAAAGCTGCAGTATTTTTATTTTTCTGTTGAAAAGTATGCACGATAGTTAAGCTGTCAGGATCTAGTTGATTTCTCTTTATTATATCTTTTGCCATTTCATTATTGTCAGTATTTGCAGTTATGTTAGTGATCTTGATTAATGGATTATCCTTTTCACATTTACTGGCTGAGATATCACGGCTATTTTCTTTATTTAATAACTGCAGGATATCCTGCGAATCTCGCTCGCTTTGACATTTTACATATACATTGCCGTTTTCAGATTTGTTAAGTTTTAAAACTTTGGCACTAGTTTTGCTTGATACCTGATTCTGAATTAGTTTCAACGTGTCACCTTTATAACCTTTGTTTGGTTTAACAATTATTTTTACGGATGTAGATTTTGCTGGTCGATTCGACAATACACTTGCGTAGCTACGATCACTCAACACAGAATTCGTTCCACTAGAATTTGCCATTGATCTAAGGAAGATGTTATGGTCCCTCAGCTCTTTGTTTTGCAATCGGAGCTCCTCGTTCAGTGTTTGTTTGTGCTCAATTTCACTCAAGTAATAAAAGCAGTTGGGACACTCGTTCTCGTCCAATTCTCGCCTTCTCTTTTTGTTAGATTCACTAATAACCGAGGATCTGTCATCTTCATTTTGAGTTTGTATTTCCATATCATTTTCTTTGGTTACTGGATTGGCACCATTTTTCAAGTAATCAAGATATTTGTGAAGTAACATGAGTTTCCTGTTTATGTGTAAAACTTCGCCTTTGTTTATGTCACATGGCACATGAGAAGGGAACAACACCTCACTGTGATCCGGGCACACAACGATATGCCTAGTTACAAAAAAACCTTTGCCATTGCTCGCTTTCCGAGAAAAGTCAGACTTGCACCATACGTTATCACACAACAAACAGGTAACACTTCTAACGTCCACCTCTTTATGGCAGACCTGCTTATGATAATCAGGTGGTATATCACGAGAATCACTACTTATCCAAGCCATAATAATAGCGAACGCCTAAGACACCGAGAACACAGACACGTGTTTACTCATCGGCTGTCAACATATATTTATTAAAAACTGCAGCAGCAGCAGCAGCAGCAGCAGCAGTGAGCGCAATCACACTAAGCGTGCGCGCGTCGTAATATGCAGCAGCAGCCCCGCGAGTTTACAACTAAAGCTTCGCCACGGAGTTATTCGATCGCGGATCGTAAAATTCGCATTCCACACGACACGCGGTTATAAGGCATAGCAGGCATACGAGAACGATAAATATATATATTAATACAACATTTATATTTCTAAAAATGTGTGATATAAATTAACGCGTCGCCGATACCTTTTAAGTGAGAGTCGCGCGGCACTGCTGCTGCTGCTCTCTGCATTATAATTTTAAATTATCTCCGCGTTTCATCATATGAGCTTGCGCACGTGTACGTACGTATATATAGATGTTTATAATAAATGTGAGAAGCCTCGATTTTCAATTAACCATTGCTCGGTAACGACGACGATTCCTCGCGCGCGCGCGCGCATGAAGAAAGCCATATACGTGCTGTATAGGCTTGCGCGCGTGGCTGAGAAAGTGAAAAATCGATCTTCAAAAACAACACCACAGCGCGCAGTATGGATCGAAAGGAAAAAAGCGGGGGGGAAAAAAAGAATCACCGCACATATCGAGAGCTATCCTATACAACCCAACTACAGCTACTACTGCTCGGACTCGTTGTATGCATATAATATATAATTGGATCGAGTGTGACAAGAGAAAGAGTCCTCCTCTATATACAGAGGACGAGTGTGAGAGAGAGAGAGAGAGAGAAAGCACGCAGAGACCCGTGTTACCACTTCAGCAAAATTCAATCAGTGAATTCTTAAGTAATCTGTCATCTCTACTCTGCGCAGCAGCAGCAGCAGCAGCAGCATATATAATATAGCACACACGCAGTCGTGCTCTGATTGCACGAAGCCTCTCTCACACAAGAGTCGCAAGTTCAACGACGCGTCGACAATGAATACTCGATACACACACACACACACAATTTATGTATTCCTATTATTAAAACTGCATCGCAGCTCGTGCGCGCTATAATAAATGTATAATAATGCGTGTAAAGTGCAACGCGAGGGTGTCTCGTCTTCGTAGCCATCGATAAAATATAAATATGTACCGTTTCTGTTCCTTTTCTTTTTCTTCTATACGTTTAATTTCAATTTCTCGCAATATCGTCGCCTTATCGTTCACAGTTAGAATTAATATTCGCCTCTCTTTCTCGAGTTGCCTTTTATCGACGGTATATATACGCACACACACAGACACACACATACGTACCTTATATATGCATATCGCATATTAATGGGATAACCGGTGCTCACTCGGGGGCCAAGCAGCGGCTACCGGGTTTTTCGGATCGCGATTGTGTCTCGCGCTGTCTACATGCCTCGGCCCGAGACTCGACCGAATCGATCTCACTCGAGTTGAGTACCGGAGTATGATATTTTTATATATCAACGTTTAATATTGTTAACGTCTCGCGCTCGTTAATTGTGCGCGATCGGATGTACATTAATGTAGAATCGTAGTAGCTCTTGTTATAAAGTCGATGGCGTGCGAATGGAATTTTTTTTTTTTTTTGGCTTTCGTTTGACGAACGAATCAACGGGTATCGTGTGTATAATACAAGGGAACCGACCGACTGCTACACTGACGACTGAAAAAGTCGATTATACCTACACCCCTTTTTTTCATCGGCGAAAAGTCAATAATCGATTTCTTTCGAACTCGAGTGCTGTGTGTGTATGCAACAACAAAGACTTCGATAGCCCATTTAAACCTCTAGACCGATTTAAAAGAGAGAGAGAGAGAGAGAGAGAGAGAGAGAGAGAGAGAGAGAGAGAAACAGAGCTCACACGGGGGGCAATAGAAATCGGTGCCACATAGTTTTTTTTTGTTGTCCCTGTAGCGCAGATCTATGAATGGCACGACACGATCGTACTTGCGGTTAAATAGTTTTTTCTCTCTCTCTCTCTCTCTCTCTCTATTAACAGCCCTGCACTATAGGAAAAAGTAAAAATATTTTCATACGCAGGCTGAATGAATCGTGTCAAAAGGGGGGGGTGCTCGATAATACAAAGTTTAAAGACGACTGCGAGAGTTCATCCATCAAGCGATACTTTATGGAGTCAAGGGGTTGTTATAGTTTCAGTTGTTGTTGTTGTTGTTACTGCTCGAGCTTGTGTGTGCATACACACATAATAATTGTGCGCGTGCGACGGAAAAGAGAATTAAAATAAAAAAAAAGATCGCATGCTGTTATAAGGGCTAAAAACGAGCATGAGATATAATATCGTGATGCACGCGCGAGACTCGTTGCGTCGTCGTCGCCACCGCCACCGCCGCCGCCGTCATTTATCCCCTTTTGCGTTCGAGCTCGTATACGCTACATCCAAGTAATATACGTAAGAACCTTGAAAAGCCCCTAACTGCATTTTCTCTCTCTCTTACTCACTCGCTCTTGCGCTTGGGGGTCGTGTAACCGAATACACCGAACAGCACAGAGGCGAGCGTCTGAGCCAAAAATCTCGTGCTCGTTTTTTTTTTTTCTTTTTTTTTTTTTTATCCAGAAGGGGCGCGAGTCTACGCTATATACCACGCACGAATATAACGCGAAAAATTTTCAAACGCGCCTTTTCATCGACTTATTTAAGCTCCTCGACGCAACGACTATACTGGAGTCATCGAGAGATCGTTAGAAGTCGTCTCCTCGTTCGCTCTGCTCTCCCTCCGTATGCTCCACTCGTTGGGCTTTTGAAAAAAACAGGTTGCTGCCTTGGTACGTGCGCCCGACACCCGAATACACACGCTGGATTCTCTTTCGGCTTGTATATTTATTTTTTTTGGAGAGAAAAAAAAGAATAATGCATAACTATATGTACACGGTTACGCGGCCTAAAGTTAATCATTTCACGCGGGAGCCTCGAGACTTGCGGCGCGCACGATGATAATAACAACAACAACGACGCGTACGTACATTATGTGTACAAATTATTATTCGTCGACGCTAATAAATACCTTAATTTGACGTGATTGCCCTCGCCGAGGCAAAGAACAGGGAGAGAGATGAGAAAAAATTGAAAAAAAAAAAAAAGAAACCGGTAGCAGGTCGATCGTCGCTCTCTCTCTCTCTCTCTCTATCTCTCGTCGATATATATTACGACGAGGCTCGGTATTCATATACAACACATACCAGGAGGAGCTGCGCGCAAACTAAATAATAAAAAATACGCGCGAAAAGCCACAAATATTTCTCTCTGAATATGTATGATACGTATTTACGCGCGCGTTTTAACTTACGCGCGTACGTTGCTCGCGGTGCACTGCTCGTGTGCTTGCGCGTCGTCGTCGTCGTCGTCTTCTGGTCGCTGCAGATCGCGCGCGAAAAAAAATATTATTCTCTCTCTCGTGTGTGTCGCTTATAATATGCATGTGCGTGTGCACCTCGCGGTAATATGCCGCGAGCTCCGCGCGAGGAAGGCGCCGCTGCCTATATGTATATTTTTTCTATAGATATAGGTGGACGGACACACACACACACACAGGCGCATACACACACATGGATGCAATATAACGTCGTCGTCGTCGTCGAGAAAGCAAGTGGCCGCACCGGCTTACATACACTTATATAGATATATTATATATGTATACCTTAGGCTTGGCTCGCGCGAGCGCTAATGTATGTATAGGTAAAAATCAACGTAAGAAAGGAGGAAAAGAAACAGATACGCGACTACGCTTGCATGTGCACACACAAGTATGCTTGTCGGTGTGTACGTGCGTCTTTGGAGTCTAAAGAGCGAGTATGTGTGTGTGTGTGTATGTACGCGCGGCATAAAGTTGGGAAGCCACAGAGAAAACTCGGTTTTGCACATGATATATATAGCGCTGGTATACACACACACACACACACACACACACACAAGCTGCACGTATATATAATATGCATATTTTTACCTCCGTCTATGTATGTGTGTGAGTGAGTAATATACATATGCGCGCACATAATACGAGGTGAAAACTATCGCGCCAGAATCGAGTGACCGAGAGCGAGAGAGAGAAAGATACAAAACAAGTCGCGCTGCAAAAGTATGTATGCACCGTTGCCATATGGCGGTTTTGCGAGCTTGTATACGCACGCACGCACGCATACAGGTAGTAGTAGTAGTAGTAGTAGATAGAGTCCGATTCCCGAGATTACATGCCTTGATTATTATTAGCCTATATGGAAATCGATCAAAAGTATATCTCTCTCTCTCTCTCCATAATATATATTATATACATTCAAAGGCTCGTTAACGATCCAGGGGCCATAGCAGCAACAGCAGCAGCAATTCTCTGCCCCGCGATGAAGAAACGCTTCTCTCTCTCGCTCAGGTCTTGTGTTGCTGTTTATAAGTAATATACCTTCGAGCCGCCGACTGCACTCACAGCAGCAGCAGAGATCGAGAGCTATTAGGGTACTTACGAGCCGCGCGTTAAATGACGAAAGTCGATCTTTCGAGGAAAGAGAGAGAGAGAGAAAAAAAAGAGTTTGTATATCAACGCGAGCTTCAATGCAAACTAGTTTTTCTTAATGTGTCCGCCACCGCCGCCGAGCGATTGTATACATACTGTACACACACTTACTACGTGCACGCAGACACACGCGCGTGTTTTGCTGCTGTGGCAGCGAAAAATATAATAAATAAAAAAAAATGTTTTATTATACGCTTTACGTTTTATAATTACTATATACGTGCTCGCGCGTGCGTGTAAAAATGTTCAGTGTGTGCGCGTGTGTACGTGTGTTTGATCGAGCAGGAGGCCGATTTTGATCTATATCAGTCGTCGGTATTCAAATCGGTTCTCTCTCGCTGCTCGTGATCTCTTATACGGGCGTTGATTATCGCCAATTGCGAGATATTAAGGAGGTACAGTAACGAAAAAAAAAAATGTGCGCGCGAAGGCGCCAATCGTTGTTGTTGTTGTTTGTTTGTTGTTGTTGTTATCGACGATTGGGTTAGGTGCAGCAGCTAGCTACTCACGTGTTTAGAGTGAGACGCATCCAGGCGCGTTGCGTCAGCAGCGTCGACGCATTGCGTCGGGCTGGCCTCTGGATGCTGCTTTCAAAATCCACGCGTCAACCTCTCCTCCGGGCACACCGCACCGCACCACACACGCGACACACTAGCACGCGCGTGGCACTCATATGCACGCAGCACACAAGGTAGGGCCCGTGCCGATTTTCACTTCTTTTCTCCGATGTAATAAAACAAAAACAAAAAAAAAAGAACGGAGTGTGCACAGCTTCGTTTACGATTTTATTTATCTTTTTCACACTTTTTCTCTTCTCTCCGTCGTGAGTAACTTTCGTGTATCGGCGGTGTATAGTAGTCACACACACTTGACACTGTACGATGCACTTTTATATCGTTGTATTTAGAAGAAAAAAGAAAAGAACAACAACACCGAGGGTGATGATGGTCGATGAAGTACGTATTTTTATATTCTCGTTGCAAATGTTTCACTCTTCAAACACACTGTCGTAACCGGCGAACGTTAGAAATGAAACAATCGAACGATTCGAAACGAAACGCGAAAAAAATTCAACCGACAGAAACTGTCAAACACTGGACGATCGCCGGTCGAATCGAATCGAATCGAATCGAGGCGAGAGTATAGAAAGCCTCTCTCGGAATCGGCGTCGAACTGCTCTCATTCGTCGTCTTGGTCGTCGTCGTAAATTTCGCCCGACGAGAGAGACGTACGAGCGAGATAAGCGCGCGTAGTAGTAGTACAGCGACGCACGGCGTCGACGACGATAATACCGTTGGACGCAGCAGCAGCGGCATAATACATGTATTTTTTGTTTTTTAATATATTTTATTTATATTCGACTTGATTAAAACAATCGTTTACTTTATTTTATTTTTTATTCTCTCTGTGACTGTGCGAAAAAAAAAGAAGAAGAAGAAATATCATTCTCGTTTCTCTATACAAAAAACGCACACTCCGGTTTTTCGTCGTCGTCGTCGTCGTCGTCGCAGATAATAAGTATATATACGAAACAACACACGTATAACATGCGAGTCGTCGTCGTCGTCGGAGAGATATGCGATCGGCAAAGTTTACAAGAGCACTGAGTGCCGTGGCGCGCGACTCTTTGCGATCAGGCGAAGCAGCAGCAGCGGAGCAGAGCTAACCAGCACACTGCGTGCGCTAACACACACCGCTCGCTTATTCGCCTGCCTTGCCTTGCCTTGCCTTGTGCCTCGAGAGCGCGGCTATATAGCATGTGCAGAGAGGTATATATAGGTGCTTCTGCACGCGAGAGCTCACATGCGCTCCCGTACTGTGTATATAATATGCGAGCGCCGCGGCGGTGGTGGCGGCGGCGACGGCGTCGTCGCTGCTGCTGCTGCTGCTGCTTATTAGCGGGGGGCTGCTTGCAACCTCGTATCTATATATTTTCTGCGTTATGTATATGATGGTGGTGTAAAGCAGCGAAGAATAAATCCATAGAGGCCTTCTTTTGCTTTGGAGCTTCTTGCAAAGAATATAGATACTTAGGTATAGAAGCTCAGTTCTATAGAGTAAAGTGAAGACAATTTCGGGATACCGACTTGTAGTACTGTACCCGGAAGATGGATGGCGCTACAAGCGGTCCCCCGAAAATAAATAAAAAATTTTTTTCATCCCAGCGCCGGGATTTGAACCCCGAGCGTCGACGTGTCAAGCGAGCAGGCTAGCTACTCGACCGAGCGACCACGTTACCATTGACAACTCAAATTGCTCATTTGAATTATGCCCATAGATAAAATGAAATGATTGCAAGATTGCTTGAGTGCTGCTAAACCTAACTTAAAATTACAGAAACTTTGCCAAATTTAATTTAATAATTTTTTCATGCTTCACAATATTAATTCTTTATTTTTTTTAATAGGTATACATAGCTCACCTCTTTTCCCCAGAAATTTGTACTAATTAGTTTTAAAATTGGATGTTTTTTAATGTAATAGTAAATATAAAAATTTAATTTTTACAAATTTCTATCAACCCATCCTATCCTATCCTGATGGAAAAGTTTTGCCACCTTCCCGCTTAGTTTCCATTGAGTGATTTCAGCTACATTACTGTAAAATTATTTGTACTTTCATTGCTTATTCATAACTACATTTTCCCTGATTTTAATTACTTTT